>JAODPA010140047.1:4330-15936 GCA_025585075.1 Nepenthes mirabilis | reverse complement strand
AATTTTTAATTATTTGTTTTTATAAATTAATTACAGCAACATGGGCAGTTTTTTCATCGTTCAGTAAATATGGACGCTGAGAAGAGAGTGCTTCATGCGTCCTTCATAAGCTCCCCTGGGGGATTAATACGACGTCGCTTCGATCGCCGCGACTTTTCTGATTTAATTGTGGGCTGAGAAGCCCGTTTCCTGATTACGCTAACTTTCGCCCTCTCTCGTCTGCCGTTCACCGCCGCCTTTCCGCTATCCCACCGCAGCGTATAAATATCGGAACAAAAAGTCGTCGGAATAATGCTCTCTCTCTGATCTCACTCAATCCAGAAACAATCACTGGTGCGAAAATCATATTTCAATTTACCTTGTTCATTCAAACCCTAGTATTTTCCGCCGGTTTTCCCTTTGAAACACGCATATTCTCGTGTGCTTATTGAGGAAATCGAATCAAGGCTGAGTAGGAGAAAATATTTCGGTAAGTTTAGAGTATATTTTATTGAATTTTACGTTTTTCTTTCAATTTGCTTTTTGTACTGATGATGAAAGCATTGATTAGAGTATTTGGATTTATTTTTATTGTTAATTTTGTAGCCTTGATAATTTTTCTGTTTATTTCTAATTTGTTGTTGTAGAATTCCTTTTCGTAGTTCTTGCTGTCTAATTCTTTATATTTTTATGCTTCTGTTATGCTTCTATCGTTTTCTTTGTTTGATTTAGTAGCAGTGTCTCCGTCGTTGTAAATTCATTGTTCTGGCTGACGCGTAATGTACTAGAAAGTCATTACTGAAGTTTTTTCCTCGTTCTTTTTGTTGTTTTTGTTTTTATCATTTCCCTAGATGTTCCCTTTCTTGTGGGGTTTGCTTGGGTGTTTGATCGCAGGAAAAAGGTGAGAAATTGTTTGATCGCAGTAAGAATGGAGGAAATTGGAATGCCATTTCCATATCAGGAATTGGTTGTTTGGTTCTTTCAAATATCTATTTATCTATCCAATAGAGCAAGTTGGAATGGGGATGAAAATCATGAGGGCAGGATTCGAATTACTTCATTTACCTTCCTGTTAAGCAAGTGTAGTCCTATTGTTTGGAGAAGAGTTTCTTCAATTTCTCCTTTCATCAACATTTAGTTAGTCTCAAAGGAACCATGAAGAGGAGTTTTATGAATATGCATGAGGTGGGAGTTGTTTATTGCTTTCTTAATGGCCTCTATATGAAAGCGGTATCACAAATGTCTTATGAAAAAAGGGTCTCAAGCAGTGTATTCATGGTCACCCCAAATACAAGATTTATAGTGTATACTATTGAAGAGTATCTTTTCCTTTCCTTGGCAAGGAATTCAATTCCAATGCACTTTATCTTTGATACCTGAGTCAATCAAGTCAAACTCGATATTACTTATTCTTTTCTAAGCATAGGACAAGCACAAAAAATAACCAATTTTGACCAACAATATTAACCAATCAATGGCTGTTGCCACTTAGTAAAAAGAACTCAAGAAGAAGCAAAGCAGGATGTCTCTCCGAAGTTTGCCCTCGAATCAACAAGTGAGCCATTGACTTAAAAAAAAAAATAAGACCCATTGAGCCTAATAGAGGCCTCAGGTTCAAACCAGCAAGTGAAAAGTAATTCAATTTTCTAATCGATCAATATGTTGTTCGCGCCCTTCATTTGCTAGCCAATGTAAGTCAAAGACAAGGGGTGCCTTTTTTCAAGCCAACAAATTGATGTTACTCTCCCTGTAATGGCTAGTCCAACCAACAAAGCAAGTCTTGGAGCTACTACTTGAATATAGTAAATAAATAAGGTGGAAAGACCGCAGCAACGTTCCCTAACAACATAGAGCTTGGGAAGCTTGAGGGTTAGATTGAAGGAAGAGAAGGCTTTAACTTAAGAAAGAATTCCTATATTCCACTATTTTACTGGCTTTATTTCGAGAAGCACATGTTGGAGATCTAGCTGAAGCAAGTAGGCAATAGACCGTTTTTCTATTTCAGTTGCATACATGTTTTTTTGGCAATTATATACAAAATTTCACTAACAATAAAAGTTAAAGTAAATAAAGAAATTGCATCTTCGATGTACAACTCATCTTCATTGGTCCAATCCATTGCTCTTTCCTTGTGCCTATTTTGCTATTTTGCTATGAGAGGTTAGTTCATTGGTACAACCTTGGTGATTTCATGGTATACTCCTACCATTGGAAAGCTAGCCAGGAGGGGAAGCAAGAAGGCTGAGTTTAGCATGAGAACGGTAAGTAGACTAGCACAACACACACTCAATTGAACATATTTCATAGAGTGGTGGATTAACGATAGAGAAAGGGAATTCCCTGTCCACCGATGAAAGGTACCTTGATGATACATTCAATCCAGGATCTAGTCAACTTTTTCATAATATAGAGAATCGGATTTTGGGGTTTTCGAGGAGTATTATAGATAGAAAGTAAACGAGATAGTAGTGTTCTTCTTGCAGTGTACTTATATCATAGGAGTCACACTTATAGTAATGGAATGTTTTCCCTATCAGTTAAATCCAATCCTTACCCAATGAGGACAATATATAAATAAATGGTTGAATAATTGAAAAATGAGGTTATTCAAGAATGTGTATGGAATTCATTTAAATTTTTGAAGCAAGTCCATCATAAAAAAAGTTTTTGTGATTGCTCCAGAATAAATGAAACAAAACATAGGGTACAGCTAGAATAATTATTCTATGAGGTCTATCCAGTGTTAGATGTAGAGACGTATGAATGATAGATAACAGCATAATGAACGGTCCCATAACAACAAGTTGTTGTTGACATTAATTTCTCAGCTGCTTCTTCCATAGCCTGAGGTCAGAGAAGAAAGAGCTATGAAAACTCTAGCTTGCAACCACAGGGGCTTGCCTTACAGAATAGAGTAGTTTTTGCAATCAACCTCCATTTGAATTACATTAGGGGTCATTTGCTTTTGTTGACTCAAATGGTTGGGGGCGCTATATTTTTCTTGCAAAGCTGGCCGTTAGTGTTTAGTTAGAAGTGAAAGTAGCAAACTCCCTTTACCATACTCTTTAAAAAAAAAAAGTATGGATGAAATAAGAAAAAGTACATAAGGAGTGACAAAGATAAACTTGATAATGGAATTGAAGGTTAGGTCAACTTTTATAATAGAGCTATACTTAAAAAATATGATTCTGACTCCTTCCCCTTTCCATGAATATTGTCAATTTTCAGGATACTAATGTACTCTTATAGTGCATATGATTGCCCACATTTTCTAATTAACAAGTAAAGAAGTTTGCTATTCCTATTAAAGAATAGGATAAGGGCTTTATCTCTTTTATTGTAGAGTAGATTAGATTAGATTATGCTTATCTCACACATCCAAGGGAAAGTTGAAATACTTACAGTTGTTTAAGGCTTTACTATTCTTTTTGTTTATGTGTTTTTTCTTTTTTACTCTTTGAGGGTAATACCATCCGGTGATTAAAGGAGGAGATGCTATTTCTTTATTTACATTTGCCTTTTAGTTATTGGATTTCCATAGATAATTGTCAGTCATTACATGTATGTCGTTGAAATTGAGAAAAGGTCAATGCAAACCAATGCTGGAATACTTTAACTACAATTAACAACTTGAATTTACTCCACTATTCTACGTCTTAGAAATGACTACCAACACATGAAAGAGCAAGCCTTTTGGCCTTCACTTAATTAGTAATATAATAACTTAAGCTTGCTTCTGAAAAGGATGAATTATTTAATGGAAACTGTGAAGGTTAGATTCTATGTACTGTGGGTTGATCATAATCTTAATCAGCAAGATCAATATCATCGGTAAGAACATCTTTAGGCTTTTTATTAAAGAACTTGCTTAAAAATGCTGATATTCCGTGTTTAGGATTCTTACAAAAATATATTCGATCGTGTGGATAAAGCATGAAGCTGATGATTTACGTCACTTGAAGATGAGTTTTATTCTTGAGAGAGGTTATTGTGCCATGAAATTTGTTTTCATCTATTCCAGACCACTCCTTCAGAAGCAATTAGGAGAGGGAGAATTGTTTGGGAAGTTAGTTATGCTTTTCCATTGACATTTTTTTATTATCCTTACTTTCCACAATCCAGAAGGAAAGTTAGAATTTTCACCCTGTTAGTGCTTTAGACTGTAGGTTGACGGAGGCTACATGGATTCAGATACACAAGCACACAGACACAAACCACAGATTCATCTGCACACACAATTTCACAACTAGGCAGCTTTTGGACTTGGAGTAGTGATGAAACACCCCCCCTCCAATATTGTTTACTCTTTCCTATGAGAATACATCTAAAAACTTTAGGCTTAGTAAAATATAGGAAAATGATGACCAAGAGCGATATTTCTTTCATTGTAGGTGAGAGGGTTATCACTTTGAAGATGGCCTCTTTGATTTTCCTCTCTTGAATGCTTTTGTCACCAGTTGAGCATAATCATAGAAGCAACTCTACAGCAAAAAAATGAAACGCAAGCGTGGGCATAAGAAAGGCAAAGGAAAAAAGCAGCCTGAGGCTGGCATAAATGAAGCATCCATAAATGCAGCTAGTCTTAATGCTGAAGACTATTCTGATTCTGATGACCTTGATAATGCTGAATCTGAGACAGGAATGGGTGCTGAGATACCTTCCTTGACAGGGATTGATCGACTTGACAAATTTGCAAATATTAATCCTGATGGATTAATAATAAAAAAGTCTGTTCCAACTGTTGTTTATGGGCGTGTTAAGGTGAAGCTCAAGACTTCAAAAACTTTAGAATCTCAAGTTACTTCTTCAGATGCACCGAGACAGGGTGACACATACAACAGTAGCCAGCAAGTAAGTGTAGATAAACAAGGATTGGTTACTGAGAAAATGGAGGATAGTGCTAACTCATTACCTGAGATGGGAATGGCCTTTGCGGACCATGTGCCCAAGAAAGCTGGAAGCATAAAGATTAAATCCTCAAAAGGTTCGGGTCCATCAGTTACCCACGACACAAATGTGCCTCCGCCAGGTGAGAAAGCACAGCAAGAAGAATTGAAGCTCCCCTATAAAGATTCTCGGTATAACAAGCAAGAATTACAATCTTCTCTAGAGGTATGTGGAGGATGTAAAACAGAGTTTTCTTAGAATCGGTTACTACGTAATTTTAAGTCTTACCTCCTGTTTTTACTGAGGAATACTTATTTCCATATCACTGTTCTGTCATCATCTTTGGTAGGTTATTAAAAAGGTGATGAAAATGGATGCAGCTGAACCCTTCAATAATCCAGTGAACCCTGACGAGCTAGGAATACCTGTAAGTACAATTTATGATCTCTGTCTGCTTGTTTGTTTCTCTTTGTGATAAAGTTTAAATTTCCTATGATACCTGTGGCATTGCATTGTGCTAATTGCTCGCTTGTCCAATATAGCCTCTAATTGATTGGTATGAAATCAAAATCTATTTTCCTCTATTGTAGGATGTGAATTTTGCAAGTATTTGGGGAGTTGTCCATAGTGGCTAATGAAGATTTACTGAGGAAATTATTGATAGATATTGAAGCTAGAACACTTGAGGATTTTAGGAATAGTAGTATTAAATGAGGATTTTAAAAGTGGAAGGAAAGATAGAGAACTTAAGGCTCTTTTTTGGTTAGATTGAAAATATTTTCCATGCTAAATAAATTTTGTTTTAGAAATCTTCCTTGGAAAACATTTTTAGTTGGAAAATGACTTCCTTTTTCTGATTCATGTTTTGGAAAATTATAGTGAAGTCTCATACCTTTCAAATAGTGAGCAAAATAATTTTTAAATGAAGATAAATAGCCTATGTAAGTAGCTGAATTTTGGGAATAACATTTAATGTATTATATTATGCAAAAAATGTTTCTAAATCGAAATAAATTGTTGTAATGGCTACTTCTATATGCATGTTATAAACTTATATTTTGTATATGGGGGGATTGAGTTTTACATTTGTTCAATAATATTCCATCATTGTAAAATGAAGTTGGTTTAACTTCTTATAGAAGATAATAATTCCTTTCAATCAAACAAAGGAAATGGATTCCAATGAAAGATAACGTTTCCCCTGAAAACATGTTCTGTCCAACCAAATAGTGCCTATAAGACAAGTGAAATGTGAATTATGAGAACAATTCCTCTTTTTGGCTGGTGGTTTTATTTTGGTTATCTATTAACTGCTGGGGTCCATATTTGTTTTGAGATTTTCTGTTGTATTCTTTGGATTGAGGATGCAATTTATTGTAGTTGGGAAACCTTGTTGGTGTCTATTTATAATAATATATTTTATTTTCTCACCTATAGGAAAAGGGAAATATAGTCAACCATAAAATAATCAGATTGGACAACAACATCCTTAAATTTGGTTGGAGGAGAATATTTATGGGTTAGATCTGGTGATGCTTGTCTATTGTTGATGTTCTTAGAGTATATTAAACTTTTTCTATTTTAGTAAGTTGTTTAGCCAGTTGCTCACTAACTTATTTTGTCCTTCAAATCAGGATTATTTTGATGTTATTGACAATCCAATGGACTTTGGTACCATATGTAGCAATCTTGAAGGTGGCTCTAAGTACATGAACTCAGAGGATGTTTATAGAGATGTGCAGTATGTCTGGTTGAATTGCTACAAGTATAACAATAAAGGTGATTACATTGTGGATCTTATGAAGCGAGTTAAGAAAAACTTTATGAAGTATTGGACAGCAGCTGGGCTGTACAGTGGCCAATCAAGGAAGACAAGTGGTAACCATTTCTTTTCCCCTTTTCCTTGCAAATTTGTTATGAAAATGCCGAATATTTTTCTGCCGGTATTTACCTTCCTTTTTGGTTGATCCAGTCCTTGTTATGCTGCTGCTATAAGGATGTAGACCTTCTTAGCTACCTTGTTTAATTAAAGGATGTCGCCGATTAGGGATGGTGCAATGCTGATATGTTTGGGCTAGGTGAAGAGTTGGAGTAATATAACCATTCAATATCTCTCTCCACTATTACCACTACAGGATATGGCTTGTACTCTATAAATTGAAGAGCTTGAATGGAATGATTTAGAACTTGAAATTCGCTGCTAGAGGGAGGGAGGGATAGTAGTGTTTATGGAATAGTTAAACAACAGTTTTGCTGATGACAGATGGAGGGGAGCGAGTGATAGGTAGGTGCTCTTGGTGGAAGACTTAAGTATCAGAGAGTGGCGATAAGAGAGGAGAAAGAATGAGGGGGTTTGTGGTTGTGTGTGTGAGGGGGAGGGAGGTGGCATTGATGGAAGAATTAAACATCAGTGTGGCTAATGAGCATGGATAAAAATATGGGTATCACTATTGGTTGCATTCCTATCGTTGCAATAGGTATTGATATCAGACTTATTGGAATTAAAATTTTTTCACGAATTATAAGCTAGTAGAAAAATATCGGCCAATATTTTAAATATTGACTGATATATTGATATTTCGGCGATACAAAGATATATCATGATATTTCTACAGTATTGGAAAATATAGGTATCGGGAAACCAATACCGATACATATCGATCGATATTTTATTCCATATTAATGATAAAGAGGGGGAGGGACTACGTCGGTGAGGGAAGACTTTACGCTTGCTTGGCCCTGCTTTTAACACAACTTTCGAAAAAAATTATAAATTGGATCTTTAAAAAAGATTTTTAAAAGGTTGATTGGGTTTTTTATATGCAGTGTTGGGTCTTTTTAACAAATTTTAATTTAGTTCTTCTTTTCAAAAACATCCTAAAAGAACTTTTGGAAGAATTTACAAAGTATGTAGTTTTCCGTAAAACTTCTTTTCATAATCAAACGCAAACACCCCTTAAACATCTGTGTGTGGCTGATGAGATAGGGAGAGTGGGGAGAGATCAGGATGTGTGTTTATGCAACCTAAGGAGCACTAAGCATCAAACTCAAAATGTCAAGTGTTCCCATATGGTATATGTTTGTGCAGTAAGCATTGATAGCTTGGGTCTTTGATAAGGTGAACCATTAGTGTGCCACAATTAACAATAAATCGATTAATTGGTTTTGTTTTTGATGTTGAAGCCACAGAATCTGCAACATGAATCAGTTCCCATTTGTTTACAACCTGTTCTTGACCATCTGTATAGTAGCCTGATTACAAAAATGGACCATTTGTGCCAGGTCAGATTGGGCCCAGTTCTCCATTCACCTTATAATTTTCGAGATCAAGACCCTTGTCTGGCCTGGTATCTTGCAGCTGCATAAAAATGCGAAGTAATCAATTTGTAGAGTCTGTAGTATGTTATTCCTAATTGAAGTAAGTTTTGTTTCTTGCATTGAGCTCCAGTTTGATTCTTTCATAGTTCTTCATGTCATAAGTTAGGCAGCTTTGTCATCCTGATCTCCAGTTCATATTTATCACTCTACTACATTGACCTTAACCTCATTTCACACTGTTGATGCATGAAAAACTAATCTTTCAAGTGATTGATGATATCGTAAACTCGTGTATTTTTGAAAGTCTTACTTGGTGACTAATCATTCCGTGCTAAATCAGTATTTAAATAAGCTTGGCATTGATTCTTGTCTCTTTCTTTGTGTGAATCCACTTTTTTTTCCCCCCTCTTTTTTTAGGTGTTGAAGGCAGCTATTTAGAGGATTCAACACCTTCTGGTCATGACAAGAAACATAAAAAGGGAAAGGGGTATGTATTATGCTAACTGGAATAACTTTTATATACTTTTCTGAGATCATCTCAAAAGGCGTGAAGGGTAGTTCAATTCCTGTCGACTCCCTCCCTTCGATAGCTATGAGGAAAAAAGGTCCAGGAAAGAATCGGATACATCTTTCTTTATGGAAAGTGAAGAACTTGATGTGAATCCAGGGCCAAACACTAGAATTATAAGAATCCAAGAAATTAGTAAATGCAATTTTATGTTTGTGACTTCTAGTTACCACTGGCGACAGTGGTCGACCTCTGGAGTTGAACTTTGAACTGGATATGTTTTGACTCTCAAGGTCTCTGTATGTGTCATCTGCCAAGTTCAAAAATTCAAAGCAAGTTTTGAATTCGAGTTACTTACGCCCAGTGGTGGAACAGTTTGGAGGGAATAACAAACCTTAAATCCTTGGTGGAAAAGCACAAACTTCATAATCGTTATATAATGTTTTCTACTCTCCTCTCTTAACAAACTGTAGAGAGGATTTAGATTTTGCTTCTTAAATAGTTTGTTATCTTTAATTTTAATTGCCTTTAAGGAGATAATATTGTAGTTTTTTAAGCTCTATTAATGTGTATTTTAGACTGGTTAAAAATGTGTTATTTCAAGGTGGAAAAATTGAAACGGAAAATTCGTAAAATTGAAGTATTGAGGACAATATTTAAGTTTACGAAATAATGGGACTGGGAGGAGGAAGTAATGCTTTTTGATTAAATAAAAACTGAAAATACTAAAACATGGGGAAATTACAAATTGAAGATGGGAATAATGTAATTGGAAAAAGCAAAAAAAGAAAAAAGAAAAAGAGACATTAGTTGAACCCTGAATCTCTCTCCCTAAAACCATATGCCTTTGCTATTACGTAGGAACCGTGAACCTTTTTTGACAAAATAGGACAAACTGGGCTGGCAAAAATTAAAATCATAACCAAATCGATATCAATTAACTGGTCAAATGGCTAACCACCTGGTCGGTTTGGTTACACTGTTTAACTAATTTTAAACATTATAACATTTCCACTGGAATTATAAAATATGATGCGTCCTTGGATTCGGGTTCTCGTAAGGATTATAAAGCCACCTGATCTTTCACGTTATGTTGAATTGAGGCAGTTTCAATCTCTGTTTCTGGTAACCTGGGTTCTGCATAACACGACTAAAAAATAAGAGGTTAGAGGTTTGGCAAGACTTATTCCCCGATTTATTCTCCAACATTCAAGTCAAAAATCTTTCCCAACAAATAGAAAGATACAAGGATGTGAGAGATGCGTGGATGTGTGCGATAGGGAATTGAGTGCAAGTGTACCTGACTGAGGGGTGGTTTAGAGATGCGCCCGGCTAGGAGATGGCTCAGAGGTGCGCTCGACTGAGAGGCGGCTTAAAGGTGTATCCGACTGAGAGGTAGCTTATGAGATGGAGGACTAAGCTCCAAGGGTGCGCCTGGCCAGGGGGCGACTTATGAGGTGGAGGACTGAGCTCCTGGATAGAGAATAGGCCTTTTAGAAGGAGGGCAGGCCGCTTGAATTGAGGGCAGCTCTTGGATGGAGGGCAGGCCTCCTAGATGGAGGTGGCTCCTAAAAGGAGGGCAGGCCTACTCTTGTAGGAGAGTGGCTGGCTGTGGTTGCGGATTTTCCTGAGCCATTTGGAGCCTCTTGAGCCCTTTTCAGCCTATGGTAACCTACTATGGCAACTACTTTTATAGTGTGATCCGTAGAGTAGTACCTGCCTGCCTGGGCGATGTGGGACCTTAAGCAGGATATCTTGAGAAAACTCGTTGGGCCGGATTGTAAGGCCGATCGGTGGGCCTTGTGCTGGGCCTGAAGGAGCTTTTGACGGGCTGTTTATCTGTCGTGATTCGGACTCTAGGACGATTCATGGTATTGGACCCATCAAAATATATCATATAAAATCTATTATTTTAAAACACCCATATGATATATTGATGTATAAATTATAACTTTAAATAATAATTTGCAACCAAAGACGAACAACATAAGTTTCATACAACGACCTTTTTTATTTCAAATGCTTTATGGATCTCCACAACTCAATTAATCATCAATATATTTGTCAAGCATAGAATTTCTATAAATGACAAAATAAGACATTTATACAAAATTAAAAGCTTTTCGTTTTTTTTTTTTTTTTTTTTTTTTGCTTTTTGGATATGTATCATTGGTTAGTAACTGCTAATTTGGAAATCGGTAACCCAAAATCAAACCAAAACCCGTATAAAAAAATTATCCCAACCTGAAATTGAAGTGTTTATCCTGATTTTTGGTTCGGTTTAAATGGCTTTGGTTTGGGTTATTGGTTCAAAGGATTTTTTGAACTACCCTAGCATCAATCTACTTCTATATACGACTATTAAGATCTGTAGGTGTATACCTATTTTGGATTGAATAGGGTGGAAGAGAAGGAAAAGGAGACAATTGCTTAACCTTGTTGAAGTTATTTTGGGAAGGGGGATAGAAGTGAATGAGATTTTAATGGTTTACTCCCATTCACTCCAAAGCTCTTTTTTTTTTTTTTTCATACGCACAATTTCGTGGGTAAAGGAGGTGGAAGTAGAACATGTAGTCCACTCCAAAGTTCACTTTTTTCCAACCCCCAATTCATGATAAACATTTGGGAAGTTGTTAGCAGGTGATGTTGTTGGAGCTTTGGAAAGTGCCACTAAGACAAGCTTGGCAATCTGTTTTGGTTCGAGATCACCGGACCTCTAGATGTGTTTTTGGCTGTGTTTTCTGGTGATCTTTTTGCCTTCTATTTCCAGGTTTCGAGTTTGGATTTTTTTAGCTTGAGGATTGCCCTAGTTGGTTAGGCTTCCTCCCATGGTTTAGTCTTGTTTGGAGCGTTGCTTTTGTATATTTTTCTCCCCTTTCAGTATTATCGTTAATTACTTACCATAATATATGTA
>JAODPA010140036.1:0-15937 GCA_025585075.1 Nepenthes mirabilis | reverse complement strand
TATTTTTTTTTTCTGATTACATGATATAATATCTATTCAATATGACAATATGACTATTCTAACAATAATATTTGCAGCATGATATTCGAGTTTGAAATACAATTTTGACAATAAATACTCATTCAATATGACAATATGACTATTTTGATAATAATATTTGCAGCATAGTATTCGAGCCTGAAATGCAATTCTGACAATAATATCCATTGAATATAACAATATGACCATTTTGACAATAATATTTGCAGCATAATATTCAAGTCTGAAAATATATTTTTTTATATTGAAAAATAAATTTTGAACTTGATATTTATTGGATTATGTTTAGTCACTGGTTTGATACTCTGAATTCATATAGCATTTTTCCTTCTCTAAATATGATTTTTACGTGATGTTACGAGAATAGGTAAAATAGGAATCAAAGTATTGGAATAATAATACTTAAGAGATTAATAAAAAAAACACAAGAAGGAAAGAAGGCATAAGTATACTTTTTCTTTGGTCACTTGACTTGCTGAGTTCTGTTTTTTTCTTTAGTCACACAAGTCTTTCCTCTCTTATTTTCCTCTTATTTGCCTTTCCCTTTCCTTCCCTTACCTTGCCTTATATAGATTTTTTCGTTGGCTGTATTACTGCCAGCACACCAACTTAGGTGTCTTTAATGGTAATTAGTCATCAGGTTCTTAAGGCGAAATGTTGCCAATATGCTGTCCCTAATAATGCATACTCATTGGTCTAAATTGGTTGAGTCATTAGGCTAAGTCTTAGAGTTCCAAGTGTCAATCATAGGTTATGATACATGTTGCTAATCAGGTTATAAATCTGATTTTTCGGAATGATAAATGCTGAGATGGGCTACTTGACCGGTTTGAATTTTTCAGGATGACAACTGTTGGAATAGATGTTTTGACCAGTTTGGACGTTTTGGCCGGTTTGAATTTTCGGAATGATATTTCCCAAAATGGACATTTTGATCGGTTTGGATACCTGGGATAGACGTTTTGACCGGTTTGGATTTCAAAATGATATTTCCCAGAATGGACGTTTTAAATGGCTTGGATTTCTGGAATGATATTTCCTGGAATGGATTACCTGACAGGTTTGAAGTTCCGAAATGGCAATTCCCGGAATGAATTACTAGGCCGGTTCAGGAATGATAATTTCGGAATGAATGTTTTGGCTAGTATGAACTTCTGGAATGTTTTACTTATCGGTATGAATTTCTGGAATACTTTACTTAACCGGTATGCTTAATTTGATAGGTATGAATTTTCAGAATGCTTTACTTACTGGTATACTTTACTTGATCGGTATGAATGATAATTGTCGGAATAGTTATTTTGGCTGGTACGGATGATAATTTTCGAGATGGTCATTTTGGCTGGTACGGATGATAATTTTCGAGATGGTCATTTTGGCCGGTATGGGTGATAATTACCAAAATGGTCATTTTGTCCAGTATGGATGATAATTGCCGGAATGGTCATTTCATTTCGTATTAATTTTCGGAATGATATTTGGATTTTTGACCGGTTTGGATTTTCGGAATGATATAAAATGTCGGAAAGAATTTCTAAAATGGCTTGATCGGTATGGATTTCCAAAATGGTTTGCTTATGAGCAATTGTCGGAGTAGATATTTTGCTAGAGTGGATTTTTTTCTATTGGAGTGGATATTTTGGCCAGTTTAGATTTCTGGTCTCTAAATTCTAATATAATTAATATGTTCAGTAAAATTATATAATTTCGAAACTTAGCCCTTACAGGAGGACTCTTGGCTCCAGGATGGAGTGCTCCAGGCTTCGAGATGGAAGGCTCTAGGCTCCCAAACGAAGGGTTCTTGGTTCCTAGACAGAGGGTAACTCCTAAATGGAGGGTAGGCTTTCTGGAAGAATGGCAACTCCTGACTCCGAGATGGACGACTTATGATTTCGGAACAGAGTGTTCCTGACTCCGGAATGGAGGACTCTAGGATCCCGAACAGAGGACTCTTGGCATCGGGACGAAGGGTTTCAAGCTTCTGGATGGAGGGCTTTCTAACTCCTAGATGGAGGGAGACTCTTAAATAGGGGATAGGCCTTTTGGAATGATAGCAACTCTTGAATGGTAGATAGGTCTCTATCCTAGAAATGTTGAGCTATTTAGACCTTGTTTTTTCAAATTTGAGAGTGTCTGACTTTATAGTATGATTCGCAAATATGCTCATCTAGTCTTGAGACCTTTCATTTTGAAAAAATTTTGTTGGGTTAGAGTTGAATTGTGAGCCTGCTTTGGGTTGCCCCTTTAGGCCCATGGCCCTTACAGGAGGGCTCTTGGCTCTGGGATGGAGTACTCCAGGCTCCGAAATGGAAGGCTCCAGGCTTCCAAACGAAAGGTTCTTGGTTCCTAGACGGAGGGTAACTCCTAAATGGAGGGTAGGCTTTCTGGAAGAATGGCAACTCCTGACTCTGGGATGGAGGACTTATGATTTTTGGATGGAGTGCTCCTGACTCCGGAATGGAGGACTCCAGGATCCCGGACAGAGGGCTCTTGGCATCGAGACGAAGGGTTTCAGGCTCCTGGATGGAGGGCTTTCTGACTTCCAGATGGAGGGCAACTCTTAAATAGAGGATAGGCCTTTTGGAATGATAGCAACTCTTGAATGGTGGATAGGTTTCTATCCTAGAAATGTTGAGCTATTTAGACCTTGTCTTTTCAAATTCGAGAGTGTCTAACTTTATAGTATGATCTGCAAATATGCTCATCTAGTCTTGAGACCTTTCATTTTGAAAAAATTTTGTTGGGTTGGAGTTGAATTGTGAGCCTGCTTTGGGTTGGCCCTTTAGACCCATGGCCCTTACAGGAGGGCTCTTAGCTCTGGGATGGAGTACTCCAGGCTCCGAGATGAAAGGCTCCAGGCTTCCAAACGAAAGGTTCTTGGTTCCTAGACGGAGGGTAACTCCTAAATGGAGGGTAGGCTTTCTAGAAGAATGGCAACTTCTGACTCCGGGATGGAGGACTTATGATTTCTGGATGGAGTGCTTCTGACTCCGGTATGGAGGACTCCAGGATCCCGGACAGAGGGCTCTTGGCATCGGGACGAAGGGTTTCAGGCTCCTGGATGGAGGGCTTTCTGACTTTCAGATGGAGGGCAACTCTTAAATAGAGGATAGGCATTTTGGAATGATAGCAACTTTTGAATGGTGGATAGGTTTCTATCCTAGAAATGTTGAGCTATTTAGAGCTTGTTTTTTCAAATTCGAGAGTGTCTGACTTTATAGTGTGATCCGCAAATATGCTTATCTGGTTATGAGGCCTTTTATTTTGAAAAAATTTTGTTGGGTTGGAGTTGAATTGTGAGCCTGCTTTGGGTTGGCCCTTTAGGCCCATGGCCCTTACAGGAGGGCTTTTGGCTCTGGGATGAAGTGCTTCAGGCTCCGAGATGGAAGGCTCTAAGCTCCCAAACGAAGGGTTCTTGGTTTCTAGACGGAGGGTAACTCCTAAATGGAAAGTAGGCTTTCTGGAAGAATGATAACTCCTGACTCCGGGATGGAGGACTTATGATTTCGGGACGGAGTGCTCCTAACTCCGGAATGGAGGATCCAAGCTCCCGGACAGAGGGCTCTTGGCACCGGGATAAAGGGTTTCAGGCTCCTGGATGGAGGGCTTTCTGAATCCCGGATGGAGGGCGACTCTTAAATAGAGGATGGGCCTTTTGGAATAATAGCAACTCTTGAATGGTGGATAGGTCTCTATCCTAGAAATGTTGAGCTATTCAGAACTAGTCTTTCTAAATTTGAGAGTGTCTGACTTTATAGTGTGATTCGCAAATATGCTCATCTAGTCTTGAGACCTTTCATTTTGAAAAAATTTTATTAAATTGGAGTTGAATTGTGAGCCTGCTTTGGGCTGGCCCTTTAGGCCCAGGATGCAGCATGCATCACATTTATTAATAAATTATTTACGTACAAAGCTAATCTCCCCCACTCCCCGAAATAAATTATTAGTTATAAAAAATAGAACGGCGGGTGAATTAGAAGTGACTGGCAAATGGCATTACTTTACTGTTAGCTAATTACCATTAGGTTTCAATTAAGACGTGGGGTGGCGATCGAAGAAGAGTGCAATCCCACGTCAATGGCGCTGCGGATGGGTCCGTATCTGTTGTGTGCTACCGGATCGCAATTTTTGGGCCAAACGGCGAAGGCGTTGGCTCTTCATCTTTCTATGGTTCCTCCTATACCAGCATCGAGCGAAACCCAAACTAGAATCCTCGGGTCTTTGCCTGCTGTCTGCAGCTCCACAATCAAACGGGGGAATCCTACTCCTACCTCAACTTCCCCTCTCGGGATTGTGAGCGAACGTCGTCGCAGTTTCAGTACTGGAGCTACAACGCACGTCAATGATCCCGGCTCCATCGACTCCTCTTCGATGCAGTCTATGGAGAAAAAGGTTTTTCTTTTTTCTTTTTTTTATTCCGTATTTATTTATTATTATTCTTTACTTTTAAAGGTCTGATTGCATGATGAACTTGAGATATTATTAGTGCCCTATTCGTTGTTATACAATGTAAATTGATCATTATTTCTCATTCCCGCTACAACGATCCTTTACATTTGATTTTCATTTTCCTTTGTTTCTTTTTTTTTTTCAGGGGGGGCGGGGTTGGGTGGAGAATTGGAGAAGAAGCTATTATTCCGCACTGTTGTCTTTGGGGGTTCATCTTTCAATTTGCACACCCAACGTTTCATTTGAACCATAAACTTGGCAAGCTCGGCTTTGGCCACAGAGAAGCCCCCGATGTACACTAATCATCGAGTTTTAGATTGGCTTTGTTGCTGTTTGTTAGATAGTTAAACTCTTACATTCCCTTGAGAAATAAAATAACTTTGTTTGGAAGATGACACGCCCTAGGTGATAGAAGGTGCTCATTTTGATGTTTTGTGAGGGTACTTCTTGTAAAAAGAGGATTAGACCATAATGGTGAAGCAGGGTGTCAGCCTTCCTCTTGATCACAATTAGGTGGATTGGTCATGTGAGATGTGACTCTATACACTCATAATCTTAATTTTGATTTTTATTTTTTCTTTTAAAAATGATTAAGTAGAGGACCAATATGCAGTAGTTCAATGGCACCGGCACGACATGTGGTACTTGTCAAATGGTGAATCCTTGAGCCAATGCACGCCTTTAAAAGTTCTTTTCACTTAGTATATGGGGCGTTTATAGTGTGAATTGTGACAAAATTGTTGATATCATGCTTGACTAGAAATTTGGAAAGAGAGCTATTGTTAATTTTGTTAATGAGCTTCTTTTTCATTATTTTGCTTCTGCATTATTGTAGACCTAATTTTGGATATTTACGTCAACATACTTATCAATAGAATTTTGATTGGTTAGTACGCAATTGCACCTGTCTAAAGAAAAGGAGAAAAGAAGTATCCCTTGTCATTTCCTTCCCCCTTTTGGTAGGAAAAGGATTATGACTTCCTAGTGAGAAACAGTATGTAAAACCATAACCCGGGATCACCCAAGTATAAAAGTCAGCTCATGTATGCGGAAAATTCTACACATCAAGAGTCTCTACATATGAGTCCAATACAAATTCTGTGGACTGTGGACTTTAGTTATTTTTGTTGAGAAGTCTTAGTTCCTCTTTCTTCAACTCTGAGAGATGGTAGCCACAAACAAGGACCTCAATTTGGGCTGTGGTACACACCTTTCTTTAGCTTGTAGCTGAATCCATCTCCTCACTGCTTCCCAGAGCCTGCACCAGACAATAAAATTCCATCCATCTGCACAATGCCAAAAATTGCAGCACTAAATGGACATTCAGACAAAAAGTAAGTGTTGAAAATTGCCGTTCTTTGAATTGCATGGGTAGAAGATATGGTAACCTTGCTACCCTTGTCTCAATGAGAATGTTAGTGTGCAGCTTCTTCCTCATAGCTCTCTGCAAGTGAATTTGAACTTTGGCAAGTTTTCACTGTTCTATGCACTTTCCAATATGAAGCAACTGGGCTCTATCTCTACTCTGTTTATAAGATTCCTGGACAACTTCTGAATACTGAGCTGAACTTGCACCACTAGATTCTCTTTTTTCTTCATTGCTATTATCTTCTTATTGACCATGAGTCAGTATCTCTTACTTTTAACTTGCCAAATATCGGTTTGATTAAGATGATTTGTGTGAATCCATGATATGCAATCTTTAGCTTTTCCAGAACAACTTTGTATTAGTAACTTTGTTCCATGTTGCAATACATTTTTACCAACCAAACCTTCTTTATATGGTTTAGAAACATCATACCATGCAATAGAAATTCTTTTGCAGATTAATCTTCATTACTTACCAGATGCAAGCTCTGCTGTGTGTTTTGTAACTTTGATCACTTGCCTGGCAAAACAAAGATTTAAGACCAGTAAACTTGAAGGCTAAGCATTACTGTCTTTATAAATTGAAGCAGTAACATACTATTTGGCAGGCTTAGTGTGTATGGATAATAGCTTTGCAAAAATTTTCTTATAGGCATTTCAATATAAGTCACATGTAGTTTGGATTACAAATTTTGATGAAACTGAAACTAGCTGATAAAATAATTATCTAAAACATCTTACACCATACACATTGAGCCGAGCATCAAACCACAGTGTCATATAAGAACTTATGGAATCATGGATACGTGCCATGTTATGTGGTCATATACGTGCACAGAGCATCACTGAAGAACAAAGACTTTTGGTATATGTTTGAAAGGCTTCATATATACTAAATGTGGTCCTAAAGACCTCATATCATAAATGTACAACTATTACATTTAAGGCTTATGTCCATAAATATATGGCATACAATTCAAGTTGAAATCGCTTGTAAAATGCTATCAATAATTGTAAACTACATAAGGGTCCTCATGAAAATATATAATGTTATTCACTTCTATGGTGTTAAAATGAATTTTCAAACATGATCCATTAAGTGAAAATATTAACATAAATCTTATTATCTATTCACCTAAATTGTGCGGTGCAACACCTAGCTTATTTCCGAAGTTTCAAAAACGGAATTTTGCCCAAAGTCCTCTCCTATACCCAAGAGAACCGTGGCATGCTTAAGTTTTTGAATTGGATTCAACAGTAATCAAGAATTCCTGTGATGCTGGAATTGCTTTTTTGTTTGAGAACTACAATTCTAAGGATTAGATCCTTTGCTATTATTCAATTTCTCTAATTTATCTTGCATCACACTCTAAACCAACAATCTTCAATTTAGCATGCTTGTTACATTTCATTTCATCACTTCCAGTAAATAACCTTACTATATCTTGATTACATAGTGCTCAAGTCCACTGTTTCATTTGTTTTCATAAAATTAAAGCTTCAAAATAGCTCCAACAAATCAGTTTTCTGATTGTTATTCATCTTTTTACATAAAATTCCATAATTAGAGAATTACATAAAACTAAGGTAGGCACCTCGAATTCAAATATCCTCCCAGCAATCATATTCTTGCTAAAATGAAATTGAAGAATAGCTCAAGATATCAATATTAATATTCTCCCTACAAAGAAATTTAGAAACCATATAATTTAAACTTAAATTTCCAACGGAAAATCATATTATCATTTTTTATATTTTCCCTTGGCTATTTTCCCTGCTTCCATTTGGCTTGCGTGCACCACTATCTTTTTTTTTTTTTTGGCTTCACCAATAGTTTTTTGTCATAGATGGTTGAGAAGTATAAAGGTAATGTGCTAGGCAAACGTGATAGTAGATAGAGGATGCCCGCATGTATGACTTATGTGTATAAACATGTATGTGTATGGTTGATAATTATTTAGGAGATTCTAGAAAATTCTAAAGTGACTAGACAATTATAGAATAGCCTAGAGAATTATAGAAAAAAGGAGAGATATACACTTACTTTAGAATGCTCGAGTAGGGAGGATGTGAGAAATTCTAGAGCATTCTAAAGGAAAATATTTATATAAAATACCCTAAAACTTGAATCTTAGCCATCCATAGTGGTGGATGGAAAGATGATCTTAACCATTGGTTGAGGGGGTGGCATTCCTATATAAAGGGATGAATTTCTCTCTTTTGGGATAAGCTTAAGAAGCTATAGATGCTAACCAAGCTCAAGAAGTTAGAGAATAAGCAATTCAAGCAAAGTCAAGTGAGGTGAAGCTAATGAGTGGTATGTAACCAAGAGGCAACTTTCGAGGGAACCTGCGGGAATGAGTGTTGGAGAGGTACTTTATACTATTGTACTCGACTTTTATAATAAGGAATATTTCTTCCAATAGTCTTATATTTCTACTGGTACATTTAGTTGTTGGAAAGGAATAGGGTGGGAATAGAATAGTTATTCACAGGGAATAGAATAGTATGGGAATAGAGTTGGAATTATTATTCTCATATTTGGTTGTTGGAATAGAGTAGGGTCGGAATTAGTATTCTATTGTTTGGTTTGTAGAATAGCATAAGAACTAGATTTCAAAGGTAACACTTATGGTGCTACAAGAAGTTTATGCTGAGGCCTTAGGGATCAATTTATGATGAAACTTTGAGATTAGAATCTGAGAATTTGTGGACTGGTTAAGTTTAGCCACACAATTTTGTATGACATAAGAAACAGTAACTCTAAGATAGTTGATGTGGCATATGTTGCTTAGGGAAATAGAAAATTTGTCCTAGACTCGGTGATATAATTATAAGGAGACTGGACATATTAGAAAAAGAATTATAGTAAGAAATTTTGTAATTATTGTGAAAAAAGAGGTTCTCATCATTGTGGATTGTCTCGTACGACCTTGGACTCGAGAAGCTCACGGTTTTCACGCTGCTCTCCAGCCCATTTCAGCTACTGTCTAGTTTGTCTCTACCAATGACCAACCATTTGTAAGAACTCATTCGCCTTCTGTCACACCCGAGATGGTACAACAGATGATTGTGACAATTTCTCAGCCTTAGTCTGCAAAAAAAGAAGAAATGGTTCGTTTTTCCTTGTTTGTTTGACTATGATGTGTTAAATCATATGTCTGGAAGTACAGAGTTCTTACATGATGTTCGTAAGCACGAACACATAAAACGATTTTTGGTGAAAATCGGAAGACGAGTGATAGAACAAAGCTTCGTGATTTGCTCTCCATCTTGCGTGTTGTGCCCCCTGATTTTTCGGCAAATTATTGCCGATTGCAGCAATGAACAAATAAAACAAAGTTTTCGCACATCCCAACTGCAAATATGTCGAATAATTTACCATAAATCTGATAAATCAAACGACGAATTTGAACTAGGGTTTCGGAGACTCAATAAAGCTAGGGATTTGCAACAGTTTTCGAAAATTTTTACATTGAGTTAATTTGTAATGTGAATCGACCTTGATATTGGACAGGAATCGAAGCTACAGAAGACGACTGATTGAAGATGTAGAATACAATTCTCGTGAAGAAATAATAAGTAGTGGAGTGGAGAGAAGGAGAAGAAATGGGTTTTGAGTGATGTTGAAGGATTCGAAGTGATGTTGAAGGAAGAAGAAGGGTTTCGAGTGAAGAGAGCAATGGTTGCTGATTGAGAGAACGAAGAGATTTTTGCGGGAGAGAAATGGGTTTCGGAGGCGAAGGAAGGGGACGTGGGAAGAAAAGGGTTTTGCTGCTGACGAGAGGAATGGGGGGCAAAATTGGAATAAAAAATTTAAGATGTGGGAATAACTCATATCCTGGAATAAAAAATACCTAATAAAAGGTCGTATTTTTTATTCCCTGAAATCCGGGACTACATATTTTCCCGGGAATATTTATTTCCTATTAAATGTAATTAAATGGATGAATATTTATTCTATTGAAAATAAGATGGAAATAGAATTTCTATTCCTACTAACCAAACATATCATTAGGGATCAATTTATGATAAAACTTTCAGATCAGAATCTGAGAATTTGTGGACTGGTTAGATCGGTTACTGAATTGTGATCCTATCCCTTCCTTAGATGTATCCTTGGGGGAATTTATTTGAGAAGAGTAGCATTTAGCCACACAATTTAGCATGACATAAGAAACAGAAACTTCTGAGATAGTTGATATGGCATATGTTGCTTAGGGAAATAGAAAATTTGCTATAGACTCAGTGCTATAATTATAAGGAGATTGGACATATTACAAAAAAAACTATAGTAGGAAGTTTTGTAATTATTGTGAAAAAAGAGGTTCACATCATTGAGGATTGTCTCATATGACCTTGGACTCAACAAGCTCATGGTTTACACACTGCTCTCCAGCCCATTTCATCTACTATCCAGTTCGTCTCTACCAATGACCAACTATTAGTAAACACTTAGTTGCCTCCTGTCACACCCGAGATGATACAACAGATGATTGTGACCAATTTCTCAGCCTTAATTTGCAAAGTAAGAAAAAATGGTTCGTTTTTCCTCGTTTGTTTGCCTATATGGGTCAAATCATAAGTCTAAAAGTACAATGTTCTTTCATAATGTTCATAAGTACAACAGTGAGCAGCATATTTAGGCAGCCAATGGGAGTTCTCTTTCAATTATTGTGGTTGGGAATCTGGGCTCCTTTTTTTGGCAATGTATTTGTATCATTAGAACTGTCTACTAGCTCGATTTCTGTTGAAGAATCAGTTGATAATAATTGTGAAAAATTTACTTTAATCGTTATGGTTATCTTTTATAGGATCAAGTATCGGGGAAGATGATTGTAAAAGGGGCCTAAAGTGGGACGCTCTAATTCTAGTGATGTTTCTTTAGCTTATATTGTTGTTATTATTGATAGTAATGCTTGGCATAAGAAATTGGGACACCTTAATTCTGATATTTTGACTCATCTTATGAAACATGGTCACTTGGACAATAACGATTCATTTCGTCTCTTAATACATAATCTGAATGTGCTTTTTATAAACTTGGTAAAAATGAAGGTTTACCCTTTCCTTCGTACAGTAGCTGTGCTTCCACAATGACATTTGATTGTTATGCTTCTTGTATATGGGAATGATATTGTCATACTTGGTCCAATTCTCATATGATTGCTTAATTTCAGTGTCATCTCAAGACTTCTTTTTATAAGAAATACCTTTGTCTGCTATAGTATTTACTTAGTATTGAGGTGCATACTATTCCTACTGGCATACTTTCAAATCAGTACAAGTAAACACAGGAGATTATTACCTTGGCTGTTCTTTAGTTAGTAAACTTGGTTCGTATCCCTATGGAGTTAAATTTGAAGTTTAGACAAGAGGAGGGAGAATTATTATCGTATTCATCTATGGATAGACAACTAGTAGGCGTTTTTGAACTATTTGACGACTACTTGGTGAGATATCTCTTTTTCTATCCAGCAGGTTTGTGAATTTATCAGGTATCTTAATATTCCTACTTAGCGATAGTGTTGTGTATTTTTTGTTATCTAAAGGGTACACTGGGTCAATGATTATTTTTTATTATAGGGTCTTCCCTAAAATTGATGAGCTTTAGTGCCATTGATTGGGCTTGGTGTGTGGATATATGTTGTTCAATTACTAGTTAGTTCATGTTCCATGGTGATGCTCTTATTTCTTAGAAGAGTAAGAAGTAAGACCACTTTTTGAAGACATCCACTAAGTCTTGAGCATTGTGTTATGTCATTTGCCTGTTTTGAAATTGTGACGTAGGGGTTTTGGCATTCCTCAATTAAATTCTACTCCATTTTATACTAATAATACTAATGCTATTCAAATTGTCTCCATCCTAATTTTTCATGAGTGCATAAAGCCATCAAAGTAGACTGCCACTATTAGACGTTGGATGTATTCACTAAGACTACCATGACAACATCAATTCTTGATTGATAAATTGATGCTTTTTGATTGACCATTTTCAATTTGCGAGGGATGATGTCATATTGCTTAATGTTTGGCTTCCTTATTTTGGAGATCTTGATTGCTAGTGGTTAGGGCTTACTATAATCAAGGTTGTAATTATGAGATATTGATTGTAATTAGGGAAGGGTTTTTCCTATTTAATGAAGGAGAATTCATAATGGAGAGCATTCAGACCAAAATACATTTTTTGGCATTATAGGCATCACATTGAAGAATTCAAAGCTAATGCCCAGAGATGTCTAATAATGACAGATTTGGTAAGTTAAGGTAGGCTGGGTAAATGATGAAATGCAACTACATGTTAATAAAATGCCCCCAAAATTGAAATAAAAATTGTAATGATTGCTATTGGACTAGGAATTTTGATGTATTAGAATATTCGGCAATTAAGAAATGGCATGTATGAAAGGTCAATGTTGTTGGGATGAGGTTGATGAGTGGATGAATGGAGTGACCCTAAAAGATTGAGGTTCAATAGAAGAAATGAATATATTTCTAACAAATTGGAATTCACACAGAAGGAAAGGTAAAACGGGAACATTAATAATGGTTTAGGCATCTACAATTTCAATTGAAATTCCTGCAAGGGTTGCTTTGGTTGAGGTTTGAAGAAAGAGGTTAGGTAGAGGTAGAACCTTGGAAAACTTGGAGTGAAGTAATAATTAATGATTTGAAAATTACTTTTGCTTGATGTTGTGCTAAATCAAGTAGAATACTAGAACTGGATTTATGTAGTTAACACCTTGTGGGATTAAGAATGTGTTGTTGTGTTGACAAGGGGGCCAATATTAACATGAGTTTAGTTTACTCTTTCTCTTGCTAGGACAGTGGTTTACTTGATAGAATTTTGTCGTTGAGTCTAACCTTCGCCTGATTGAGGAACTTATCTATAAGTAACTGTTACTGTAATCAGAAATGATAGCTTTTGAAAAGAGATTTTCCCGGAAGCAATTAGAAGTGTTTTCCAGAAAAGCTCTAAGTTGGGTTTTCCTTCAAATCCCCCAATTAACTGAGAAGCTGAAATTGTTTTTCAGGAAGGCTTTTAGTGTATGCCCTGAATGGGAATTTCTGCCAGAAGCTCTTTCAGAAGTTAGGCCCAGCGATTCATTTATATATTCCTGGCATAAACAATGGAAATTTGCTGCCATTGATTGTTTGTTGATATCATACATTATTCAATTTGTAAATGAGAAAGGCTATGAAGTTATGTTTATCCTTCATTTCAATGGTAACTTGGGATACCACTATATACTTAGGACGTTTTGGTGCTAAATCTCCATTCTGTCCAAACTTTACGGGTTTATCTATTTTTCCACAAATGTTATGATTCACTATCTATTTTAATTCTTTTTATGTTAAAGCTGAATGTGGTATTGTGCTCTAATCCTTTAATTTTCTAACTATGTATGTAAAATTCTAATGAGCAAGGCTCGTGTTTACTTACTATGTTTCACAACAGATTAAAGAACAACTAAACGCAGAATCTGTTACTGTAGAAGATGCTTATGGAGATGGACGACATGTTAGGTGAGTTCATTATCCCACTACCATCCACATTTTTTAATTGGTCTCTGCAATCCATGTTATATATATCCTCTCTCAACAACCCGTATTTTTTGGTTTAGGAACTTTGTGATTGCTTTATACTCAAAGTGTAATAGTCGTCTTGTTTTGATGATTAATGCTGTAAATGAACCGAGTTAGGCCAAGTTTTGACGTGTTCAAACTCATTTATTTTAATTGAACTTTTAGGTTTTTCTTTTTTATAAATATGGCTGACACCATTAGCATGTACTAATGCTTAGTCTATTTGTGCTGAGTTTTTTTTTTTTTTCTTTTGCTCAAGTCGATGAGCCTATTCATCATCATAATTGAGCAAAGCTCACTAATGTTAAATTGTTGATTGTTTGAATAAGCTAGCACCCACATCTCCTTTGAAGATTAGGTTGAACTGACTTTCTTCATGAAACCGCCTTTGTCTCTTGCCACTGCACTTGCTGTTGATTGGCATGTGCATCTGGTCAGGGGAGAGATCCGAGCTTCTTGTTTAATTGTCTCTGTTTGGACCTTCTTGGCAGTATTAGCGTTGTATCTTCGGCTTTTGAGGGACAGTCTGCAGTAAATAGGCAGCGTATGGTGTACAAGGCAATATGGGAGGAACTGCAGAGCACAGTGCATGCTGTAGACCAGATGATCACAAAAACTCCTACTGAAGCAGCAGGAAACAAGTGAAAGCATTAAAACAACCATTTGACAATCCAGTAACTTAACCTCCTCCCAGTCTCAGACGACCTGCTTAATCCTTCTTCGTCTGCCAATTTGCCTTTTTTTATCAAGTGATTTCGGTCACCACTTGTGAAATTTTCGATAATGCCAGTTGAAGCTCCTCAGGACAATTGAAATTTTATCAAAATTGGTTTATGCTTTCATATGTTAAGCATATTGAAAGTTTACTTGCAGCTTCAGGCACTTTTTGAAATTTGTTGTGATTTTGTTTCTAATTCAATTTTGACATGCTAACACTCCACACACACAAACAGAAGCAGGAGAGAAGGAAACAACATGGGGAGACCAAGAGGAAAAAAAAAAAAAAACAGAAAAAATGATAAAAATTGTATGTGGGTTTTGTTCTAGCGATTTTGGCTGTCAGATCTCTGGTCTAATTTGGAAGTTAAAGGTACCCCATGAAGCTCATCTAGAAAACATCAATGATTGGAATTGAGAAATTATTTCTGAATTGCCTATAATTCTCATAAAAGCAGTTTAATCCTTTATTTTGACAAAAAAATGTAGTTGAAGTAAAGGGGTTTATGCTACATTAATAAGATTTAGTACTTGTAAGCATAAATTAACATCTTGTGAAGTAAAAATAAGATATTGTTTATAATTATGGGTTCAATGACAACATTGACCCAATTATGTACGTATATTATACGTAGGAAAGGTTGAAAACATGTAGTTATGTATAGAATTTGGGGTTGGTAGTTTTAGGGTTTAGAGTTTAATAAAAGTCATTCTCTTATGAATCACTGGGGCTGGCTGTTGGCCTTAGGCTTATGGAAGACCTTTATAATATCTTCAAAACTCTAGATGAGCCTGTAACACTCAATATTACTTTATGCAATCTGTTTTTAAACATGTTTTTCTCAATAGTATGCTAGAGTGTGTTATCTTTGTTAAGAAGTTTAATGTACACGCAGCATAAATTTATTAGGCATATTCCTGGTTGGATTACCAAACCGTGAATTCTTTTTTACTTGTGGCAGTCAACTCGGTTATCAAAAAGTTCAAATTGAGGGGGGGGGGGGGGGGGGGGGTTTGCCCTTGTTTTGAGAAAGGTAGTTCGGTAAAACTCCATTATTAAATGAACACCTAGCTGGCTTAAGTAAAACTTGGTTACATTGTGTTCGATGCTTTGATCAAGGACAAATCAGCGGGGCTATGCTATATGACGACCTGCACATTTGAAAGGTCCAACCATTTCTCCCCCTACCGCTGCTGCTGCTGCCACTGCTGCTATTGCTACTGCTACACACACAACCCGAATAACAACCCACCCTCTTCCATAGAATAATATAGTAAAATTATGGTGGTGTAGACTTAAGTCGTAATATTGGGTAGGCGCTTCAGTCTCTTCAATGAGATACTTTAGAGCCATCTTTCCTGCTCCACCTTTTGTTCAAGTTAAAAAGAGATATGGTTTATACTCTCGGGGAACTATATTTAGATCTATCATTGTTTCCACATGGTGTTTTTACTATTTGTTCAAGTAAAAAAAAGATATAGTTTACACCCCAGAGGGACTATAATTAGGGGTGACATTATTTCTACCTGATGTATATTCAACTGGGGCAATTAGTTTTATTTGATATATTTTTTTATGCTTGCTTTTTATTATTTTAGATTGTAAGGTGTTTTCACTTATTAGAGCGTCAAAGGAGGTTCTTAAAAAAAAATTTAGGCTCTCAGACATTATTTTTATTGTGGTGTGGAAAATTTTATGTCCCAAGATTTAGAGCTTGCTTTATTCTTGGATCAAATCATTATTTTATGTGTATATGTAGTGTTTCGGATGTTTTTG
>JAODPA010140025.1:0-15939 GCA_025585075.1 Nepenthes mirabilis | reverse complement strand
ATGTTTTTTTTCTACACGTTAAAAGCATAATAATACGATGATTAATATGATGAGACAGTAATATTATTACAATATTTTGGTTATCGTATAAGGTTTTACAGCAAAAAAAAAAAAAAAAAAAAAGGTGGTTTTTTGATCCTTTAAATCTACTGTCTTCCTCAGCTAAGAACGACTGACAGATAAATCCATAAAAATCAGGGATAAATTGTAGCTAAATTGACCCTAAGAGTGCTTAACGAATACTAACAGCTACCATGCTAGATTTCGATTTAGTTTAAAATC
Organism: Nepenthes mirabilis; assembly: GCA_025585075.1. NCBI lineage: Eukaryota > Viridiplantae > Streptophyta > Magnoliopsida > Caryophyllales > Nepenthaceae > Nepenthes > Nepenthes mirabilis. The sequence goes on along the minus strand of JAODPA010140025.1, from coordinate 15,657 downwards.
GTTGGATATGATTAATTGGAATAGAAAATTCTAAAGACGCCCATTTGCAAAACCCAAATGCATGATTGAAGGAATTTTCTTTCCCTTTAATTTTCCAGCCCTTCTTTTGCAATGATATTTATTTTTCATTATATATATTCTTTGCTTTTCCTTTTACCAAGCCAGTAGCAGGCAAGCATGTTTGCTTTGCCTTTTCTCTTTCCCTCTCTCTTTCTCTCTCCCATCAAAGGCTTCTCTTTCCACTTGCCTGGGCCTGACTAAAACGTCTGTGTGATTGCACTCATTGTATGGGAAGCACGAGCTGGTGTCCTAATTGGCCTCTCTTGTCACAATTCCACAAAATTTGAAGAAACCCAGTTCTTGTTTTCCTCGATGTAGCTGTTGAATTCATCAAACTGCTTTCGCCGGCTTCCCTCTTCAAGCAGGGGCGGGTTTTGGCATTTACGCAGCAGGTGTTTGATGATTTTCCTCAATGGAAATAAGAATCAGAAGTGTTCTGGCGATGGGCATTGTTGAAGTTTTCTTCTGTTCATGGGTTTGTGCTTATGGCTTGCTCTCACCAAAAGGCGTCAACTATGAAGGTAAATCAAACTTTCTTTAAAGTCCTCATATTGATCATCTATCAAGTAGCTCCTTCATGATCTTCTGAAAGATGGAGCTAGCATGTGGAATATTGGAGTATGAGTAAGCTTAATCTTCTTTGTCTTCTTCAGTGCAAGCTCTGATGGATATCAAAGCTTCTTTGGTGGACCCACACGGCGTTCTTGATAATTGGGATACAGATGCCGTGGATCCATGCAGCTGGGCTATGGTTACTTGCTCTCCGGACACTCTTGTCATTGGCCTGTAAGTTCTCTCACTCTGATTTCTTTTTCTGTTTGTGTATATATATATATATATATATGTACGCACACTTTACCAAATGCAACGAGTTACGGGCTGTTCTATTCAAGCTCCCCCTGTTGATAAGGGCGTTCCAAATCTCAGCAACTTTAATTTCAGACACAAGAGTCCCCTTCTATTATAGTATACTTTATATTCCATCGAACTAGATATAAATTACCCATGGAAGCACAAAAACATTGCTGCATGTCTATACGTGCCGAAAAATATACACTGAAAATTTAAGTTGAGCTTTGTAGTTGGTAATGTTTTTCAACACGTCGTAAGAGTAACACTGCTCGATTATAATCACTCTTTCTGTGACTGGGTCTTGTGGAACACCAAGCGAGGCAGATCTGCCTGATTGGGGATAGACTGGTTTTAATCAATTCTATCATACGCTAAACTAACTATAAATCAACGGCCTTTTGATTGGGCAAGCTGTTTGGGTAATATTATTAACTGTTATAGTAGTTCCTCAAACAAGACTATTTCTAAGTATTTATCCCATATATATTTCTAAATATAACTAATAGTCCTACGCAAATTTTAGTCTTTTCATTGGAAAGCTTTTAAACGACCCCAAATGCCTTTCGAACTGTATTAAATTCTACTTTTAATAACTTATATAGTTTTTGAAAGAAAGTCCTAATACGTAACAACATACATATTTTCTATAAATTCATAGTTCAAACTACACTCATAGGTAACATATTTCTCATTTTTATATGAATTTGTGTACCACAAACAATAATATCTGATACATATATGTACTTTATTTATTTACTGCATTAGAAAATTACAATATTCTAATCTTTTTTAAAACAAATAGAATAGTAGCTGAAAAACTTAGCTCGGACATATTTCAAAAAATTTACTTGTCAAATTCTTTTAGTTAATACACATCAAAAGTGATAAAATTTAATTCACTAATGACCTAGAAGTACTAGTTGTTGTACCAACTGCTTCTTTCTCCTCCTTTCCTTCATTTGTCTCTCGAACTTTCCCTTCCCTCCTATTCCACCTTTAATATTTCTTTCCCTACAAGAACAACTGCCTCTCAGAAAGTTTTTATTGTGAGTCTTTTCAAAAATATATATTTTTTAAAAAAACTACAAATTACAACTCTTTTTCAAAAAACATTTTTCAAAACTAATAACAGACCACACTTGAAGGCTATAAAATGTGATATAGAATCATTAATTATTAAAGGTGAAATTCAAGGTGATGAGTGATAAATGAAGTGATTTTACTGTCCTATGTGCAGAGGAACCCCAAGCCAGAAGTTATCAGGCACCCTTTCACCAAGCATTGGGAACTTGACAAATCTCCAGATTGTGTAAGTACTCATCATTTATTAAGACAGAGACAGAGAGAGATTAGAATCCAATTTAATCCCCCTCATCTTCCTCCACTCAAAATACAAGGAAGTTTAATTTTTCTTTTTTCTTGTAATAAATTTTTGCAGGCTGCTTCAGAATAATAACATATCAGGGCCCATTCCTACCGAGATTGGAAGGCTCTCAAAGCTTCAAACACTCGATCTTTCAAGCAACTTGTTTACCGGAGAAATTCCCAGTTCTCTTTCTCGTCTGAAAAATCTCCAATACTTGTAAGTAAATAGATTTTGTGATCGTACACTTTGCCAGATTTTGTCCTGTCACTTTAAATCTGAAATGGAAGTGCTCTAATTTGGCATCAGGAGATTAAACAACAACAGTCTTTCTGGAGCAATTCCTTTCTCCTTGGCTAACATCACCCAGCTAGCCTTCATGTATGTAAATCTCATTGCAACCCAATTATTAGATTAATTGATCTTATTTACATTGAAGCTTGGTGGAACGGTAAGGTCGTTACGACTTAGAGTTCACTATTTCATACCATAGAAATAGTTTTTCTATATTACTGGTTAAGACTACGTACATCTGCTCTCTGAGTATCCCGAAGTACGTGAAGTCTCGCAACTTATGCCACTCCTTTTGCGTATGGTATCTAAATAAGGTGTCTTGTTTCATGAATCAGAGACCTGTCCTACAATAATTTGAGAGGCCCTGTCCCTAGGTTCCAAGCTAAAACATTCAAGTAAGCCCACTGCTATGATGTGCTTTGTCCTTTCTCTGTATCCAGGAGACAATGAAGCATCGGTTGAAATATTCTCATGCATGATCTTTTTTCTGCTAAACTCCAGCATCGTAGGAAATCCTCAAATATGTGCCACGGGGACTGAGAAAGATTGCTATGGAATGACACCTTTGCCCCTTTCTTTTAACTTGAGTGATTCACAGAGTAAGTTCTAATCCTGTCATTTCAATCCGTAGTTATTCATTGTCATTATTATTTCTATTCGTGTGTTGTACTGAGTTAAGTCCTTTGTTTTTATTTCCTACCCCTCCTGTGGATGATTCTTGTCACACCCTGGCAAGATAGCATCTATTCTAACCTGCAAATTTTTTTTATTTTTTTATTTTTTGTGTAACTTAAGGTTCTCAACCTTCTGGAAAGCCCAAAGGTCACAAAGTTGCCTTAGCCTTTGGCACAAGTCTAGTTTGCATTTGCCTTCTGATTCTTGGCTTTGGATTCATTTTGTGGAGGAGAGAAAGGCACAACCAGCAGATATTCTTTGATGTTAATGGTTAGCTCAGTCCAATGTGATCAAAATACTAGTTGAATCATTTGCACTCTCATAATTGCGTCCTTAATTTCAGAGCAACATCATCAGCATGTCTGCTTAGGAAACTTGACGAGATTCTCATTCAGAGAGCTTCAGATTGCAACAAACAACTTCAGCAGCAAGAACATACTTGGAAAAGGCGGATTTGGAATCGTGTATAAAGGATTCCTTCGGGATGGGGGTGTTGTAGCAGTGAAGAGGATCAAAGATGGAAATGCCATTGGAGGGGAGATCCAATTCCAGACGGAGGTTGAGATGATCAGCCTTGCTGTGCACAGAAACCTCCTCCGCCTATGCGGATTTTGCATGACGCCGACCGAGAGGCTTTTGGTCTACCCTTACATGTCCAATGGCAGTGTTGCTTCTCGTCTCAAAGGTAAACAGTCACTAAACATATTCTGATACTACCATTTGATGAATTTTCGACTAAGCGTGGTATATCAATGATACTACGTCCCCAAAGGTATTCCACTTTGTGTTGGAGATGCTAGCAAACTTAATTCTGAATGTTGCAAAATGTTATTTGACTCAATGCTAATGTTTCTCTATTATGACTTAAATGTTACTGAGTTCAAATCACAAATATTTTTCTACATTACAAGGGCCTATATATCTAAGCCTTCTCAGAGCTCAGAGTGCAAGAAGCATCGGTGTACTAAGTCACCCTTTATTTGGATCATATTGCTCTCACTCTCAATTTATATTCCTGCAGAAAAGCCAGCTCTCGACTGGGGCACCCGAAAAAGAATTGCATTAGGAGCTGCAAGGGGCTTGTTGTACCTGCATGAGCAGTGTGATCCCAAGATAATACATAGGGATGTCAAGGCTGCAAATATACTGCTCGACGATTATTGTGAGGCCGTGGTGGGAGATTTCGGATTGGCAAAGCTTTTGGATCACCAGGATTCACATGTAACGACAGCAGTCCGTGGCACCGTGGGGCACATAGCACCAGAATGCCTCTCAACAGGCCAGTCTTCTGAGAAAACCGATGTTTTTGGATTCGGGATACTTCTGCTGGAATTAATCACAGGGCAGACTGCACTAGAGTTTGGGAAAGCGGTAAACCAGAAAGGAGCTATGCTTGATTGGGTGAGCATGACTGAAATGTGTTTCCTCAAGCCATGAAAACGTATAGCTTTCAACAAATGTAATAGAAGTAGGGTTATGTTTGCAGGTGAAGAAAATTCACCAAGAAAAGAAGCTGGATGTGCTGGTAGACAAGGATTTAACGGACAGTTATGATCGAATCGAGCTAGAGGAGATGGTTCAAGTAGCTCTGTTATGCACACAATACCTTCCAAGCAAAAGGCCAAAGATGTCAGAAGTGGTGAGGATGCTTGAGGGTGATGGGCTTGCAGAGAAATGGGAGGCTTCTCAACGAGCCGAATCAACAAAGTGCCGGGCCAATGAGTTCTCGTCTTCGGAGCGATACTCCGATCTCACTGATGACTCTTCATTGCTTGTGGAAGCCATGGAACTTTCTGGACCCAGATGACATAATTTTACCCAATAAAGAGGGGTGCATTTGCACTGAACCAACCGAATGAAACAAGGACCAAATTTTGTGAGTCGGGCAATATTTTGCTACAAAATCTGTCTCTTGCTGACTACTTTCTTGGTCGTTGTCGTCGCAAGGAAGATATGGAGGAACCAGACTTTGACGTATCTTTCGAGGATTGCCATGTAAGCTTGTAAAAGAGATGTCTCAGGAGGGGTTGGTTTTGATTGTTTTCAGAACTTAATATAGGAGTATTCTGAAGAAGTTCAGAAGCAAAAGATTAGCCGTTTTACCGTGGACTGTAAATATTTTTTGTGAATAGATTGTAATTTTGTGGAATTCTCCCAAACAAATAGGCCAAGCAAGCTGCAATATTTCCAGCCAGACTGACATAGAGCTCGCCTGCAGTGGAGCCACGGCCAAAGAAAACACTTCCAATAAGGCTTACTTAAGGAACTTGTCGAGCCAAAAGAGTCTCCACCAATTTCTGCTGTGTTTTATTTGAACGCATATGCATTCCATCCGTAATGGTGTAACATGTGGTGATGCAATCTAAAATATAACCGGAAAAAAAAAAAATAATAACTGTTGATACATTATACTTTTCATATTGAGTAATGTTGTAGGTTATATTTTAAAAATTTATTTTGAGGTAATATTAAANATAAATTAAACATTCTATTAGTTGAAAATATTCCTAAAATCATTTGTCTTTTTCATTTGTCATAGTAGTTTTTGTAATCTCTATGCATGGTAGACTAATGGTCATAAAATTGTGTACGGAGTGTCTTTAAATATGAAATAAAAAATCTCACTATTAGTAAAATAGATTGTGTATGGAGTGTCTTGGAATACGAAAAAGAATCTTGACATTAGTAAAATATAAGTAAAGAGGGCAAATTGAAGAGAGACTAAGATATCAAGATCCTCATACATTCTCTCTATAATTTATACCTCAACGCACATGACACGCTGTAAAAGTACAGTTTTTTTTTTTTGTTTTTTAAAAAAGGGAATCATTTCAGCTCCTTGAGAAGCCAAGCCAAGGCCAGTTTGCGACTTAACGATATTTGGCCGATATAAACTACTCGGAGGAACCATATAAGCGAACGAAAGAGAAGTTTGTGGCGCAATGACATTTGGCCAATATAGCAAGCAAAAGAGAGATCGACACAAAATCTGTAACTTAAATGGTACCATCATCTCATTTAGACTTTGGAATCGAGTTCCAGTAAAAATAGAAGGCTACTAGCAGTCAAGATTGGTTGAAAGCTACAAAGAAGAGGGAAAAGAGAGGCCATTAGTACTACAGCTAGACAACTAGCTTGCAAAATTTGCTGGGTGCCCTTCTTTAATAACAAGCCTCAGAGAACCCGAGGGCCATAATCTGCCTCGCGAATCTCGAAAACTACAGATCACTTTGATGTTGTGATCTGCTAACTGTCTTTCCCGAGAAGAAGGGCAGTTAAAATTGGTTGAAGCCGAAAAACATGTACAAGAAAATTAGCAAAGCAATTAACAGACGTTGGAGAGATGGATCACTTTCGAGTTAAAAAGCTCCTGTAGAGGAAGATTCCCAAAGCACCGAGGGCCGATGTCAACATGAGAGGAAACTTCAAATATTTTATGTCTGCTACTACGCTTCCCTTCCCGTCACTACTCGCCCGTTGAGTCCTCTCCCCAAGATTCACCCTGAGAACATTGCTAAGGTTGTCCAGTTGATGGATGATTTGGCGTTGGCCTCGTGCTATATTCAACACCTGCAACAACACAACGGGAAAATAATCAAGTCACAGGAAATAATAAAGTTTTAAATTCTACTAAGTTAGGTAGACTATATAAATCCACTTTTATCTAATTTAGAATAATACCCTTTGATAATAGCACACTTTTTTTAAAAAAAAACTTCATCTCACTTAAAATTTTCATTGGTCTTTCTCTTTCTTTCTTTCTTTCTGGTAACTGCCACCACAAGCAGCCCTCTCATATGCACAAAAAAATAAAAATAAAAACTACAACCCCGTAGGGACTAAAGGATAATGACCATGACCATGTCCTGCATCTCACAGGATCATAAAAGAAGAGAGCATTTTGAAAGTGATCGATTTGTCAAAATACCTCTTCTCTCAAGGGAGACTCCTTCATTAACTGAGAAGACGAGGAGGAATTAGGCAGAATAGATCCAGTCAATGAACCATTGCTCAACCCAGAAAGGAAATAAGATGTGGGAGCAGAGCCGCTGCAGGCTTCACACTGAAGAACCATGTTTTGTTGGCTGCCAGGAAGCTTTTTAACCATTAACTTAGAGCTCAGCTCTTCAATCCTTGAGGTGAATTCATACATCCTATCATTCATAGCAGAAATTTGCTCCGACAGCTTCGTAGCAACTCCCTAAAATATTAAAAGATAAAACCAACATGGGAGAAGAAGTCACAGGATACAATTTTCTGAGACAAACCAGAATGAGACCATGGGCCTTCTTACCTGGTCTTCCATGGCCGCCACAGACTCTGCAATTCCATCATCATACCTACAACTGCCAACATCAAAGCCGGTAAGCTTAGAGAAGTTCTTGTCTCTCTGGTTTGAGTATGACTGAGACATGCCACTGCACGAGTATAAACGATAACATCGGTTTAAAATTTTCCGCTTCTTCATTAAACCAAGCACTAGGAATCAAGAGAGATCAGTATCAAAGAACACAGGTTTACAAATTCAAGGACAAGAAGAATAAAGAAGCAAGCAATAAGTGATGTCCAAATATACTAATTCTGTGCAAAGATCAGGGGTGGATCCACCCTTTGCTCAGTGGGGTCAACTGACCCCATTGATTTTTTTTTTTATATAAATAAGGAGTCAAATATAGATTTATTATTAAAAGAACTGGAATTTTTAATCGACCACACTAAATTTATTTATTGACCACTATGATCCAATTATCTCTTTAAGATTTGTCAATTTCTCACCATCTTTTATCAAATATAGAAAAACTTTGAAAGTTTTTATTTCTCATAATAATTTTTATAAAATTACTGTGTATTGATCCAACTAGGAAAACATCATGGCATAGATGCATCAGTACAGTATCTATGAACACAGTAAAATGTTAAAACGGGATAAAAATGTTGCACCTCTTAAGATTCTTATTTCTCCATGCATTCCTGTCTGCATAGGCTCGAGAAAGTGCGCCTTTTTGGGAAACTAGATCCTTATCTAGGCTAAGTTTTGTCTTCAAATCTTCAGGAACTGACTGCCAGATTATCAGACACAAATTACACTCTTAGGATAGCGGAGAAAAAAATCACGGGAATGACATTATAAGTATCTACACCAGTTATACCATGACTTCATTTACAAGCTTTTCTAGCTGAAATTGCTCAATATAGGTATGAGGGATGTATGAGCCTTCCAAACCCAGCTGCTCCGCAGCATATTTTACAAACAAGCGATCCTTACCTTGCACCTTTTCATTAAAACAAAAATAGAAGTCATGGTTAGTGACCAGCCACAGACAGGACAAACCAAATAGTGGAGTCCAAAACATACAACCAGATAGCAGAGTAGATCACAAATAATAATCAGTACTGATTTAAGCCGCTTGATAGCTATATTCACAATATGACGACATATAATTTTATCGTAGTATCAGAAATTTCGGTATCAATGTGGCTTGATACCAATATATATCGCCCAATATTTCATTTCATGGAGTAGCTAAATATACAGCATGCACCCTGAAAACAAGCGTACGTAGATGAATGTACATTACAGGCATTAAATGCAGAGACATCGCAAACTTACCAACTGTAGGATTTGTCAATGCAAAATGAAGGTTGTATCAGGCTACCTACAGCCCAATAAAATATACATACAGGTAAAAATAGTCACGCTTGTCAGCATAACCCATGATGCTGAAGACAGTCTTTTTCTTTTGCCATATGAAATGCTTGATGTACTATACTTCATATGAAATGCTTGATGTATTATTCTCAAGTATTGGCATCACTGATGCTAGCAAATAGTTCCTTTCTCAACATCTGAGCTACATCCACTACTATTGTCAGATTGCTCATAGCCAACGGAAAAAAAGAAAAAAATCATAATATCACTAGCAAATTGTCACAGTCTTAATCAAGACGATCACTATTATGTCCCACTGCTTTTGAGCAAACAATCCATCATAAGTAACACAAATGAGTATTGGGAGAATTATTTTCAAGTAAAATGCCCTTTATTATCAATTGTCACAAATCTTTGTTTTCGTGGAAGAGAATGTCATGACTATTGTCAACCAGTTTCTCTGCCGACTTGAACAGAATCTAATATGAAAAACAATTAGGAAACAATGCTATACAAATTTAATGAAGCTGTCAACATTTCATAACACAGAGGAATAGCAAACTGAAATACACCTCAACTCTTCTATACAAAAACAATTATTTTTCTATTGTATTAATAAAAGAAACCAAATGAAGTTCTTAGTACTATTAAATGATACCTGAATATAGTGACGATTGACCTGTTCTAACCAGTCAATCTTTACAGTCACCCTATCATCAGAGAAGACATGGCTGTTTCTTTTCAGGATTGCTGCTATTGTGTATCCCAAAGCCATCAGTCCACCAAGAAGGCGCACACTAACTTCAAAGGTAATTCTAGGAGATATAATGAACGGATTATCTGTAACCCATTCCTGAATGTTCATGAATCTGGTTAGTACAAAAAAACCTCCATAATCCATTAATCAAACACATTCTTGACAATTTCAAACACCTAGAAAATGGTTAATTCCCCGGCATAACACAAAACCCCAACAGTTACATTGCCTACAAGAAAGCATTTAATCTAATTTTATAGAAGAAATTCCACAATCAGAATGTCATAAATGTTTAAACAACAGCATACTCACTTCAGGACATAAGAAACAGCCTCCAGCTGCTAAAAAAATAATTTCATATAAAACTAAATCTCAACACACAGGTTTACTGCATGAGAGAATGCCTCAGCATGCGTTACACATAATAACACATAAATTGCAAGGGATTGAATGCTACAGGCACTTTTTCAAGGAATTGGTGTGACAAGGACACAGCACATCTAACAAAGCTATTGAGACTAGACGTATGCTTTGGAACATATGTGCACCACCGAAGTCCATAACAATCTTCTCTTATTCCCTTCTACCATCCCTAAGGTTGACATAAAAATTTATGAATACATTGGCAGGACAAAATAGAGAGAGAACAAAATTTCCTTTGATGGCGAAAAAAAAAGAACCTAAAAATGCAACAGAGATTAGATTTCAATGAATATGAACTAGTAAGAAAAATTCTATGATTTTGGAAGTCACTAAAGAAATTTAAACTCACATACTACCTGGTACCCTACCAAAGTCCAACTATAGCAAGATCTTGAGACAGCTTCTAATTTACCACATCATGTTCATGGCATCTTGTTCCTTCATGCAACATTTGAAGTCTTATTCTTTATATTCAAAGCTTAAATTCTTATTTCAGACAGTTGCTAAAATATGACTTCATCAAGAGTTCTTTAAGTCAATTCAAACTTCTTATAACAGAAGCAAATTCACACAAATTGGATGACATTAACCGCTCTTTCCCCTAATCCCTAATTATGGGATCATGGGCAATATCTGAAATTATGTAAATATGCTTCACAGGCAAAAGATGCGTCAAACAAATATGCTGGCAGACACTTTTGCAAATAATCATTGTCACAATTCAACAATGGTTCGTATCTGCTAGGACAGACCTCAAACATGAGACTGTATTTTCCATCTCTATTTCTCATTCTCAGATATGATTGGCATGATTCTGGATCTTCACCGGGAGGTAAAAGGTATATATCGTAAGTTTGTTCCACTGCTTCATTATATTCTTCAGAGATAACAGCCTTTATCTGTTCCACCTCTACAGCCATTGATGACTGTGATAATAGACAAATCCAAGTTATTGACCAAGACAACGATGAACCATTGTTAAGAATACATTTGCTAATGCACCACTCAAGACAATATGAACACCAATGACAACCAATTACCTTCAAAATATAAGTGGGATTCTGAAATCCTGTAAATGGGTTGAACTTGTTGACTATCTTTATATGTGCTGTTTGTAGATCTGGCTCAATGAAGGCCTTGTACATAGGATATACCTGTGCACGCACGAAAAATTTAGATGTCTTCATAAAACCAAAGCCATGTGGGATCGTTAATATAATCACATTTTACAGAGCACAGAGGAAAACCGTTTCAGATATTTGTTGGATTATTTCTTCTGGTTCTTGGCCAGCACGTTGTATATCCCGTAAAACTCGTTTAACAAGGTCAAAGTGAACTCCACCAGTTACAGATACTCGAAGGTCCAGTAAAGGCCGTAGTTTTTCACTCAAAGCATAGATGCCCTCAACAATTAAAATGCGCGAACTTGGGACTTCAAGTGTCCTGGTACCATTACATGCTCATATAAGTTTTCAAACACCATTCTATTGGCACAGGAAGAGGAATAATATCATTGCAGGAATAATAAAATGTTGTCATTAGAAGGCAAGGTAATCATGTGCTTAAGTAAGACTATCTTAAAACAGCATGGAGCTTCCGTAGGCTGCAAAGTGGTCAGTATTACAACTGGATAAAATTGAACAACAACAATTTATCAGGAGCAAGGGAAGGGGGAGAAGATAGGACGAGTAATTTCCTGAAGAAGATGATGTAGGGGAGAGAAAACTGCTAGTTCACATGTTTCTAATAGTAGCTTACATTTTAGATTGTTTCTACCAATGGCTTATCTTGAGTAAGAATTGAAGGCAACAGAACCAATTTGATAGACTGATGGACAAGATTAAACTAACAAAATGAAACATAAGTAGATATATTAAACATTTTACTGCAATATGTAAACTAAAATCTATTTAGTTTCTTGATATTAGAACAATGGCAGTCCTTAGAAGATGGGGCCCAAGAACTCAGACATATGAACATTTTTTATTCTTTTCCTAAATGACATGTAATTATCCAAATGTAAGATATGGAAAAGTAACAAACCTGTATCCTATGCGAGAGCTAGATTTGAAGTCATAAATGGGAACCTGGACCTGCTTTCCAGCCTTCAAGTCATTAATGTTCTGAAGCAAGGTATCATAGTCTGTCAAGCGTGGATCTGTTTCACACCATAAGTTAGTTTCCAGATTCAAGCCGGAGCAATGCTGAATGCCAAAATGCTATGACGTATACATGAAAAATGCTCACAACTATTACTAATCACTCTTATGCTTAAGGCTTGACTTCATTTCCAAGGACAATACACAAACAATTTTCAGTTCCCATCCCATTAACTAGAAGCTTGGATCATTTGAAGTCCTAATTATTGACATGTGTGCAATAATGTTGTTCTAAAGACTGATGCACTAATGCATCCCATGATCTGAATTATTAAACACAAAAGAAAATATTAAAACATCGATAACAAAGATACAACGTGAGTATAGTAATAATGAAGATTTGAATTTTTTTAACAATCCTTATTATTACATTGACCAACAAATACATGCCGTTTACCATGGAAGTTTCCCTAGTTTAATACTTGGTTCAGTTGATGCAAAAGTTTAGCTTATAAGATTTGGCAGGGCCATAATCAAAATGAACTGGACAAATAAAACAGCACTTTGCTTTATCATATACTGCAAACATGAATCATTTAAGAGAAATATATCGCCAAGATCAAAGTACATGATAACCACATCCACACAGTACCGAACCGTATGGCAAAAGTCCTGGTGACAGGGTTAAACAAAAAAGATTTAAAACAAATTAACTATAGGAAAATGCACCTGGTAATTTATTGCTCCCTCCTTATAAACATTAACAGAGTCAAAGGAAAAAAAGGAGCTTCTTCTTTCCTCCACATACAAATTAAAAAAGAACACAAAAAACATTACCATCAAAGTTTCCATCAACTATGCGGCTAGAATCATTGTAGTTGTCCATTGATATAGCAGCAATGCTGGGCATGAAATTGAGTATCTTCTCTGTAAATACACTTTTCCCTGCCCCTGATGGACCTGCTAGTCCTACCAATATAATTCCATCATTCTTCTGAGCCAGCATTTGGCATGCACGAATCACAATAAAGAAACCCTTCTCAAATGACAAAGGCTCATGGATAGGAACTATCTCATAACGATCCAAATCTTTTCTTTTGACCAGTTGAACTTGATCTTTCAAAAGACCTGGTTTTCGACGAGGAGATCCAAACCCAAGAGCATCCTTATCCATTGAGATATGCTCCCTAACCAAAAGAGATAAATTGAGAATAAGATAAAAATATATTTAATAACGTTGTCACAGTCTAGAGCTTCAATACTGAATATTAGTGTCTGTCATGCTGAAAACAGACAGTCTACAAATAATGCATGCAGCAAAAGAAGTCTTCGTAGTGCAATTTACAGTCATTGGGGAATATTGATCAGACCTTGTAAGGAAAACTCTTACCCTTCACAAGTTAGAAGTGCATACATAAATAAGTTGGCATGAGAAACGAAAATGTGCATTTAGTATCTTTATAGGAGTATACTAACTTCATGTCATTTATTACAAACATGCCATCTGTACTATAAACATGCGTGGATTGCAGTTAACCAAAATGTCCATATACAATAATTTTTCATCAGAAGCAGAGTTTCATGGCTTCAGTTGCTATGACCAGAAAACAACACCAAATAAATTTCTCAAGGAACCAAAATTTACAGCAATAAAACATGGTGATAAGAAATAATTAGTCTGGAATATCAGAGCTTCTCTACCAAGAGTAAGGATCGCCAAAGACACTTTTCAATGACTGATGATTGGAAAAAAAATTATATAAATAGAGAGGAAAGCCAATCACAGTGATGGCTTCCATCTACAAAGAAGAATTAAGTCCAGTTGCACGTCATCATTCCCTTCAGCCAATAACTGCTTACACTTCTGCAAATAAAACTCCAGGGATGATACTCATTTCTCAGCCATGCTTTTATCCAATGAAAGGTTTGATGAAATTCTTTGAATCGTGGTTATAAGATTCCCTAACACCCCTGAGCACCATATACTGCACACCACTTACAAGATTGTGATTCCCAATGAAAATCCTTAATGGAATATGTAACATTTTTGTGTACACATTACCAAATCATGCATATCTGACTCTATCATGCTACAAATCTGATAACTACGCTCCGGATTAAAATTGTAGTAACTTAAAATCTTAGTGACCTTCATCTGCCGAAGAAGTGTTGATGGCCAAATAAAAGGCGTATTGGATGGGCAAAGAAAACTTCATACAGCATTGCTGAAATTCTTCCTTGACGTTATAGAACTAACAGTAACTGTAATTATCAGAGTGACAGTATTGAACAACTGACAGATATTGCGTCGGGGCCGATGAAGCCGTGGGACCAAAACCTCGCAGGTCTTATTCCACCAAACCCAAACTTTTCCTATCAAAGACAATTTTCTGGGCCATCAGAAATTAAGCCCCGCAATCTCTTCTTCGACGGAAGACATCCTAAAATTATAAGTTATCGGTATTTCGATGTTCCAATCAATTCTTCGAAACAAAATAATAAACTGCAAGACGAATGTAGCCTTGGGTGGGAACTACTGAGCAATGATACCCGGAAACTAAGATGCAAAACAAAATCCAGCATTACCAAACACATATGACAGTGATCAGCTGAGGGAAAGAATCATGAAACCAACAAACACTATTAAGAATTACTAGTAGGAGAGCATATCTCAAACGCAGAAACCAAAAAAAAGAGGCGAACAATTTAGTTACAACGATTTGTATGGATCTGATCATACACAACTTGATCTATAAATCAAAACAGAAAATAAATAAAAAGTACTTCACATAATAGAATGACATCAAAAAAACAAATTAACGAAAAAAAAAACAAAGAAAAGGGATCCCAATGTTCTAATTTAAAAATTATGAGGACTAAATCTCTCACCTAGTCGCAGTGAATTCAGAAACAGAAGGTAAAGGCATGGGCATCTAACAAGTTTGCTCCTTTATATGTACTTCAGTCAGAATTCATGAATTTATTTAGTAGAACAGGTAGGGGAGTGTTATTTCCGGGTCTGTTTTGAGATGTGGGTTCTTCAGAGAATGTTGACAAACGAATTCAGAAGGAACGCTCGGGAGACAGAGAATGGCTAGGAGGCGAGGGAGAGCCAAAAAGCGATGCTGAATACCATGATTTTAATTGGCAACTTCCCTTTTTATGATTTTAATTTGAATAAAATTCTAGAATTCTTGTGAGAAGGACCTCCCGTGAATTGAACGGAGTAATGGGCGGTTCGGTCTTTGAGCTACGTGGAAGATTTGATGCACTGGTCGTGAATTCTCCGCGCTATTTCAATTCCTTCCGCGCTCGTTACTTTTCTAGATTTCCCTTTTATATCTCCCTCCCCACCGCTTGGGAAATATTGCAAAATTTTAGATAGATTATTTTTATATATTTTTCTAAAATCCACTTTTAGTTTCAATGTTTTTTTGGAAACTTATAATATGTCTTTTTTTTTTCCCCCTTTTGGATCGATTAG
>JAODPA010140014.1:0-43359 GCA_025585075.1 Nepenthes mirabilis | reverse complement strand
ATAATTAATTAATAAATATCATATTATGGAAAATTATTTTAGAGTATAAGAGATAACATCCAAGGAAATAAATAACACAGGATTAAGCAGCCAAGTCAAGGAATGCAGAACAGATGCATTAAAAAACAATCTTCCATATATAATTCATCAAACACAACAATACATCCACCAATCAGTGCCCGCCACGTCATTTCCCAAGCAATCTTAAGAATACAAATCAGTAAATTAAATTTGTGACAATTAGCTTAAAAAGGCAGGTAAAATATATGCCTTTAGGTGTCCGAAAATGAAAACCAAATTCAAATTCAAATTCAAATTCAAACTCAAACCGGCTTTGGACGCTTCTCCTACCATCAATCTGATCTACACAAGCTGGAGTACAAGACACAAGAAAAAAATTTCTATTTGCATTCATATTTAAAATATTGTTGGATAAGAATTCCAGAAAATCATGTCCCCACCGGAGATCTGTCGCCGGGCCCAGCGAGCATTATCTGGAGAAGCCGAGCATCCACAAACAGGAAGACATTATAATTCAGGAAAATGGAATATCAAAAAGAAATGTGCCATATTTTTAAATGTTGTGACGTCTTATTCAATCATTTATTCTCATATAGGCCGCTAACATACATAAATGAATGCAATCCCACATCATCGGATTATGTCTCAATGATATCCAAAACTTCAATGTCACATGATATCAAAGATCTATGAAACACGGGCATCGTCATACGACCCAGACACCAACACATTTTCTTCAAAAATGAGAACAGAATAAGTTCTCAACACGCTAGTTAAAATTTATAATTTGGTTATGGATAGAAAATATAATTGATCGATGACATTACTTTATATTAAATGCCCAATAAAAAAAAAAAATTGTTGTTTTATCATTCAAAAAAATTTACAAAACTATGGTGGGGGGGTTGAAATATTAGTTTTAAAATAAATTATCAAATTTTTCTGGTTTCCTTCGGTTTTCACTAAAAACCATTTTCATTTTTTCTGAAAATTATTAAATAAACCAATTTTTTCGAAAACATGTCGGACTGAAAAATAAAAAAGTACTCCGACACATGTTGGACATCAAAACACTAGCCTCAGAGAATGTTGATGTTTCTCATATCAAAACTTCAAAGGCTAGCAGCCTACTTGGGATGATGCTTAAACTTCACTATCTTTTCAGAAGAAAATTTAGTCACTCAATTCCATGATTTGAAGTAGGAAGAATTCGACAGACGAGAGTAGGATAGATGAATTTTTGAACTTACATTACAATCGAAAGCAAACCTCCGGGCCAACATGATGGCTGCATTCCGGTCCCTATCTGATTCAAATGCTAATATGAAGCTAAGCCCGGGTTTTGCTTGCCAAAATAATGCCTGAGCAGCAGCATTTCCACCTCCTCTCACTCCACATAGCTGTAGGATGGAGAACTCGTCATGTCAAAATGAGTATCCAAGAGTTTTTACAGTGTCAGAATATTGCAAGCACATGTCACACACTTCAGCATATCAACCATAGAAGAAAATATCAGCCAATATATATGGTATCGAGTTGTCGAGACCGATATTTTCTGATACCACACTAATATTATGATATATAATAATATTAGCGATATATTGGCCGATATATCCAATATTTAGTAGATATATAGGCCAAATTTGCTAATATATAATTCTCAAAAAAAAATTTCTGATATATCTGACACTAATATGTATTATATAATATAAATATGACTGCGACCGATACTTATACAGATAGCCATATCGATATTTTCATCCATGATATAAGTATAAAATCCACATCAAAGTCCAACCTCGCCAATCCAAGAACTCTCAACAGATTATTGAAGGGATTTCGGGTAAATTTTTTATTTATAGTCTTTATAGTAGGATATATTTTTCAACACAATAGTTATATGACTAGTTTATCTAATGAAATGGATTTTGGAATTTATCAATTTTTTTCTGGAAAATGCACAGTTACTAATCTTGCAAAGGATATCAATTGCGGGAAATATAGGACAAACATATCATTCAAGCTCCAAGTGCCCTCTCAGATTTTGCCCTAAGTCAGTCCTCAGTCTCTTCCTCTTCTTTTGATCTCTTCCTCAGCGGTTGAGGGTTAAAAGGTTAAAATATAGCAGTGCAGCAAGCGGGGGTGTCATTTCTGGCAATGGGTAAGGATGATTTCCCAGTAGTATTTTACTTTGAACCGCCTTCAAATTCTGATTAATTTTTTTTTTCTTCATTTGCACTCGTTTTCTGTTCTTTTTCCAATCGCTTCAGGATGATGAAAGTTGTTGCAGAAGGAGGTGATGTTATGTTGTTTTCACCATTGTATGGGTGACAATAGCCATGCCACTGGCTGGGTGGGTGAATGCAGTTGACAGGGTATTCACAGTGGTTAACAATTGGTGGAGCCTGCATGAACGAAAATATCAGCTGATATATATTGGTATTGAACTTCCAATGTTGATATTTTCTAATACTATGATAATATCATGATGTATCAGCTGATATTTCCATGTTAGGTTATGACTTCTAGAAAAAAAATTTTTTGATACATCCGATATCAATATAACCGTGACCGATATCAATATTGATATTTTCATTCACAGGCGGAGGCTATGGAAGCACCTGTATTCAGCTTGTAGTAACAAGGATAGTATATTAATGAAGCTGGCAATAAGATGAAAGAAGCATTTGATCATAAACCAGCCCCTGACACCAAAGTGACACAGATAAAAGATATGTAGGTTGTGAAGCCAAAATGATGAGACGAAAGAATGGAGTGAATTTATTCACCAACTCCCTCTTTCCGGAAACATTAAAGATTTTCTATTAAAGTCATATAAAATAAACAAAGATTAAGTGGACACAAAATAACACAAATTCTTCCAAGAAAAATCTAAATTGTTACTAAAAAAACAAATCAATGTATTAAATTTGACTAAAATTTTCAAAATTTTGCAAACAAATTTGCTAACTTACTGATATAATAACTAGCAAAACGTTGAATATCACCTAAGCTCTAGCCACACACACACAATATTACAAGGACAATTGCTCCAAATATTGTGTCATAACAGCACATAAGGAATTAGAAGTGCAAGCTTGCATTAAGTACATAGGATTACATTGTCATTTCTATGAAACAGGTGGTGGGTCGAATGAATTTAGATGATTGTTGTACAATTCAAGAAAGATTAGCGATCATAGCATATTCTTCAGTTAAGGTGCAAGCTCATGTACAGTTCACATTTTGCTTTCTTTGGAGATGTTACCAACGCATCATAGTCTTACAAACTTGTCATATGTACTAAGATGAATTGCATTTTTTGTAATTCACTCCACTTCCTCGGATCAAGTGTGATGACAAGAATAAAAAAGTTCATATAGTTTGAAGCTGTACATTGGGACTCAAGGATTAATCATCTTGACATTGAATGTGTTCTTGTGTTCCCCAGTCCATTAAATCTGATCACATTCTATGCTTGGGGTATGTTTGGATCCAAGAAAATATGAAGAAAAGGAAAAAAATTTAAAATATATTTTTTGGTGTTTGGATTGGATCGAAAAGTTTAGGGAAAAAATTACATGAAAAATATATGTGAAACTATTGGCATTTTATTAAAAAACATTTTTCATTTAAAATCAAGTGAAAAATCAAAAAAAATGGAAGGAAAAAGAAAACAAAATTTTATATTAGTGGTATATATTTTTCTTTTCTTTAGTTTTTCTTTGATAACTAAACTAGGAAAGTGCTTTTCTAGAAAATTTGTTTTCTTTCTCATATGAACGTTGACAACATTTAAATAAAACAAAGAAAATATATTTTTCCCCTTTTCATTTTTTCCTTACTATTTTCCTTTCCTTTTTATATTTTTTTGATCCAAACACACCCATAGTATTTCAATCTCAAGATTATTCTTCCATGTTCAGCAGTAAGATATTGTTCCATAGAACTAGGTCTGAAATATGGAAAATGTGTTTCCACAAGTTTCCATAATTGTACCACTTCAAGGCCGATTCCACTTCTCTTCATGGCCTCGCATCTTTATGACTAATGTTGCACAGCCTTATAAACAATTTCTTGCCAAATTCAAATGCTTAAATCAGTAAATAACAAGACTACTTCTATTATATGTACCTGCATTGAAGAGAAATAATACTCCTTGGCAATGGTTGTTTTTCCCTTGCAAAGCTTCATTCTCATCTTGCCAACGTGAAGTATATGGATGGACTGAGTTGGCTGATCTACTCCATTCATTTGAGTGACAACTACCTGTCAACAAATAGAATGCGTTAATGTCAACACAAAAAATAAATAAATAAATAAATATCCTATATTTTTGGAATAAACAGGGACGCCAGGTATATCAGGGTCCTGCACTGTAGAATTTTGGGTGGATTAGATATATGCATTCTGACCCCTGGCAATGCACAAAGGTTGTTTCACGGGGAAGATAATTTGTAATAATATATTGATCCCAATTGTGGAACAAAGTGGTATGAGTTAAAGCGAGGTGTGGGGAGAGGACAAAAATTTTCATGTCAAATTCATCTCCACTTATTTTTCCTTTAATTCCCTTTTTGGGGAGGAGGGGGGTGAGCCTGAAGAATAAAGGCATCAACATTGAGAAAGTCTAAACTCCTATTATGTGTGGTTGCATATATAATTTGCTTCCAATCATTCCACTCGATTTAGTGTAATATTGTTTAAAAATAGAAGTACAACTTGAAGCAAACAGGAAATAAATCATGGTGATACCAGTTGCCAATTTTAACCAACTTAAACTAAAGTGGAAAAACAAAAGCAAAGCATAATGACAATAAGCCATTTTTGGTAAGCAACAGTCCACAATTTAATGTAATTTTATAATGTCCGTCCTTTTTTCTGGATAAATAACACAACAACTTGAAAACAAAGTAACAATTTAGACAGAAATCCTGATACTGATAGTGGACAGTCTAGATTGATTCACAAATAGATCTCTTGAAATATAAACACGTATCTCTATGGAAAAAGATAAAAGATCAAAAACTCAAAAAAGGGTTGCAAACAAAAATTAGAAAATGCTGATTTATAAAAGCATTAGCCCATTTCAGCTATTTCAAGGCAAAAATAGGTAGCATTGACACCAACAGAATCTAGCTCATTTGGCATTCTGAGAAGATCCTCTGTGATCATTCCGAGAGCTTACCAAGCTTGATAACATAGACTAGCTTAATCCAGCTTCTGATAGACTTCTGATTCACTTTTTCAACTTCTAAATGTCCAAAATCATGCATGCGGACACTACATACACCAGCCTAATGTTACAGTAAGTTATTCAATGTGGCCTCTCTTCCGAAGTTTAAAATACGAATATCTACTTCGTTATCAGGATAACCTGCAGTTAGAACAGGGTCTTCAGTAGCAGAGTACAGAGTCCCAAATGGATGAAAATATTGGTTTCGGAATTGGTATTGATCGCGGCTATATTGGTGTCGAATAATATATATACACATTGCATATATGGGAAGCAAAAAAATTATTAAAATCATTAGCTAACAAGACAGTATCAGTTGATATAAAATATTGGCCGATGTTTACAATATTTGTCAATATTTGCATCCATCAATCAACTATCTTCGCCTTGTCCATGCATGGATCTACCTTGTTTTCGGCATAAGCAAACATGAATCCTCTCTTCCAAAGGGTTATTATATATAAGCCTAAGCTGAGCCAACAATAAGAACTTCACTTGGGAATTCAGTGTAGCAGATGCAGAAAAATTCTAAACAAAATTAGAGTCACTTACATTAAATTCAGTATCGTGCCTTCGCACAAGTGCCTCCACATAGCTTCCCAAACCCGGCGCTATTTAGTACCAACCAACAGCAATTTTTCAGTTTAATTTCCTTAAACTGATCCACAACTTAACTCAATAAAGTTCACTAAAATTAAACATAATTCCAAAGTAAAAGAAAATGAAAAATGGCAACTCCAATTCACGAGAATCATGATAAAGTTTGAGGATCATGGCCAAACCTGGATCAATAGGACCACTGGTAGTCAAAGTGAAATTCTGACCATCAAAGGTAATTTCTGCCTGCAACATTCGACCAACATCAAAAGGCTCTGGAGCATAAACAGATTTGGTGGCACCTGACATGGTGAAAATTATGTCAACAAAGAAGCACAACTCCCCCCACCCCAACGAGTGCCATTATGGAGCATGGATGAAAATATTGGTATTAATATCAATTATTATATTAGTATCGGATATCGGACAAAAAAAAAATTCTAAAAGTTGTAAATTTACAGATCTATATCAACTAATATATCTGCCAAATATAGGCTGATACGAAAACATACCTCAATATTATTTTGGTATCAAGCAATATTGGAATCTGACGGCCCCAATACCAATATATATAAGCTGATATGTGTATCAATGTATAGGAGTGCTGTTAAGGTTCTCCCAAATTTTTAGGCTTCTTGTAAACTCAACGGTCAAAATTGAAAATTGGATAGATGAATAATATAAGATTGAATAACTATATAAATTATTCGATGCAATTTTCACAATTTATTTATCTAACTTTTAATCTTAACTGTTGGATTTACTAGAAATCTAAGAATTTGGAAGACTCTTAGCAGCTCTCATATTATGATCCTCCTACTGGAAATGCTCTCATATCTACTTATCGGTTGCGATTAGAAATTGGATGAATAAGTAATGAAAATTCCATCAATTGATTTAAATTATTACTCAATCTCCACAATTTATCTACTAAATCTTTTATTCTGACAGTTGGATGAATATGAGAGTCTTTCTAGTGGAAGGATCATAACAGTTCTCCCTTCTCCAGGGATGGCCTTTTTTCTACCAAAACTAATTTAACAATTAAGGGAATAAATTTTCTTTCGACATATATCCTGAATCAGAGGCATTGAAATTTCAAATACAATCGATGATAAAATTAGACAAAGTAACTCACTTGAGTTAAACATCATACACCATTATTATGAGATTAAGCATTGTAAGAAACCCTTACATGATAACAGAAAAGTAAAACATAGAATTAATTCAAACCCATAGACTGCACATTATACCAAATAGGTTAGTGTGGACTGAACTTTTAGTTTGATAGGTTAATATGGAGATGTCCAAGGACTTATAAGACATTTAGTATAAGACTTGACATGAGATCAACTTTCTAAGCCAGAGTGCTTACAGTAGAAAGCCTAGGCCTTCACCTGAAAGTTCAAGTTTCTTGGGATGCCAGAGGAGAGCATAAACAAAGAAGAATTAGCTAAAAAAACCTAGTTCAAACAATAAGAATTACTAGTCGAAAAAATAAAACCAAACATATTCCAAAATGCTACAGTCCTTTGAAAAAGGATTAAAAGATCAAAAAGACGGTGTAAAAGCTTGTCCCCAAATTCACACAATGAAGCTTGCATTTAGATACCTGAGATAAGCTCCCTTTTTCCAGCAGCAGACACTAACCGATACCATTGAATTAAACACTCAAAAAGTTCTGCAGTTTTATCAGAAAACTTTTTGATCCGCAAATATGAACCTAACAGTTCTTGACCATCTAATTCCCATAAGTGGGTTGAGTTATCTTCATCCCTTTTCTTCATTGCCAACTGCAAAATATAGGACAAGATTAGTTCATCAAGTGGGTATCTGAAAATGATGACTGATGATTACATGTGACGCTAACAAATGTCAGATATTCATTGCAGTACTATGTTTGATATTTTCATCACAGAATAACCAAATCTTTCCATATATGCAGAGTGTTTTTCACATGGTTTTTCTGTCTAATCCGGATATAGTACCAAATCTTTTCTGGCAAATTTTCCAATATTCCCAAGAGTGACTAGAAATACAGAAAATCTATTACTCTCCTTCAGGAATTTCACATTAATTTCTCTCTTTTATCTCAAACATAGAATCTGTTTGAGATTTTGATGCATATTATAAAGCAATATTTTGACCACTGCCAAAACCACAGTGCAAGTGACAATGTCAGTTAAGCAGTCATATAGAAAATGGAAAAGGTATTGCAGGGCCAAATTTCAAAAACTGAAGTTGCATGAGACAATGGCTTGAATGGGCAAACTTTGAAGTGCTTGCAGCCACTTAGAATACGTTAGGCTTCAGAGAATGGCTACTTAATAGGCATAACTTTCAAGAGTGTAGGGACAATAAGCTATCCCATAAGATCTATTTCAGACAGCAAAAAAGAGAAAAAGCTCAAATGTTGGCAGATTTTGCTTTCAGGTAAGGATTAGAGAAGCTTTCAATATTAGCCTCGTAGGATTCTGGAAACAAACTCTACCTACATTTTCATGAAAGAAGGGGGGGGGGTTTATGCAGCTGGAACCTATATCTTCATGAAATCTCTCTCTAAATGTATAGGCAACTTTTTTCCCTTTTCTTTTTCTTTTAAAGCAATTGATTTCGGAGGGGGGAATTGAATAACAGAGACTTTGCCTTGTAAGAAGGTGACAACCACCCCAACTTATCTAATAGATGCTCGACACTGAAACCAACAATAAACAGTAGCACAATTTTCAAAGACAGGAACACTTGCAAAAGAACTCTTTTCTGAGGGCTGTTTATTTCATAGTGACAATATTTTTTCTCTTCTCCTTTTTTGTACATAGGCTACAGCCTCAATGAAGTCATTCAATTAACTTTTCTTGTTGCTAGCCAAAAACAAAATTGCAATCATCAGACTCTAACTATTTTCCATTTCCTATAAATGCATATAGTGAATGCTTTATACTGATAAAACAGTACAAAAGAAAAAAAAAAAAAGACCAATTCCCTCATTCTTGTGGCACCAATAGTAGGAGCTGAGTTGTGTAATTTTAGAAACACGCCCCTGATCTCAAGCTTACGACTCATCATAAAATCCAGACTATCATAAACATGGCATATTTCTTTAAAATAAGTGTGAAACAGAAAAAAAAGATACCTCCTTCTGGAGTTGGAGAGAAAGTTTGGACTTCTCCAGGAGTTGAGCTCTTAATGCTCGAAGCTCATGTTCCATGTCCATAACCTGCAAAAAGCTTACTTACTGTGTTAATAGAAGAAATCTTCTACGTCAATCATATATATAGATCACTTACTGTGTAAGAGCCAAAACATTATTAATCAATAAGAAATAGCATGGGTCAGAAGGAAAACCTAATGCAAAACTGATGAGCCCCTGCACCCTCAGAGGAGCAACCAAATTTTAGCCAAACAAGGGAAAAGACCTTAATGAGACGACGAGCCTTTTTTTGTGATGAAAGCCTAACTCATATTTGTTAGTTAGCCTTTTGTTGGTTTATTTATGTAAGCCTATATAAGTCAACGCATAGGCTCATTAGGGGATCTTTGGACAGAGAATTGAGTTGAAGAACACTTTGGCGGCTTTGATAGCATAGGCCTTGCAAGAATACTATATTCAACGTTCCCGTATTCGCTACCAGGATTGTTTTGTTCGTTTAGGAGTCAATCCTATGATTCCTCTTCGGATGTTTGTTTAATATTATTCTTTCTTAAAATCTTTATATTATCTATTAGTAGAATATTTCCAGTATTCCTATAGCTTGTATGTGTATTTCATTATTTTCGTATAGCAGGGTGCGAAATGATTTTATGAAAAGAGGCAAAGTATCGAATCTTGGGGTAGGGTTCTTATCAAAAACACACCAAAAAAAAATTACCTTACTAGGTTGATGCAGCATTTTGATTCGTCTAGCCTCTTGAACTTCCTTCATTAATTCCTCATAGTCCTGATGACAGAAAGTAGTCTCACATATTAAACAACGACATATTGTAAAGCAAGATATATACACCCTCGCTATGAAGGAAAATGTTCTTATCCACCTGCTGGAGACAGAATAGATGTAATATGTTACTCATGTGGAGATCCAATCAGTTCCAACACCCAAGCATCAAATCTTAATTTAGCACCCAGTCAAAAAATTAGATAACATTTTAATGGAGCTCTCATTGCACAAATATTAATTCACATGACAAGTCTACAAGCAATGAAAGCTAAAGTCCACAAGAAACGCACAAAGATAGCTTCCAGTCTATGGTTGACAGCCACAGGAATAGATTTGACAAGATGAGAAGGTGAGCTTCGACCACAGAAACAACAAACAGACAAACCAATCAATTAAAGGATCTAAAATACCAAAAACCCATCTAATGGTTGTAACCAGGCAAAAAGGAAGAAATTCTAAGCAAATTAATATAGTTACAGACCTGTTTCCCAGAAGCACGGGACATCCGATCATGGTCCTGAAGGGCTTCTTCTACTCTCTGAACAGCTCCCCTAGCATTCTCTATTTCAGCACGGGCAGCAGATCTTTCCTCCTCAACAAGCTTTTTCGCATCTTCTGAAGCCTAAAAATGAAAGCACCAAAATAATACTGAAATCAGTAGTTTTGGCCTTGGAAATTTTCTTTTCCATAAATGAGAAGAAACTGAAGCGAGAAGAAATTGTTTCACAAAAATGGAAACAGGGAGAGGAGTAGGATAAAATATTGCAGTGATGCCTAAGATGGTTTGCATGTTATTTGGCACAGAACTGTGCAAGCTAGTGTAGCAGCTTATTGGCTTAAGATTTTTTTTCCTCAATCACTCGTATATTAATGAAGGCTGCTCAATTTAGTGTTTTGTTTTTGCTTGACGCTTTTGTCAATATATTAAAATAGAGCAGATCTTGGGCTTGATTTGGCAACCCTGGCATATTTTGGATTCCTACTTGCAAAAGATAGTCTCCAAGTTCATCAGCAGTCAATTTTGAGACTCTAAAGAAGCATCTCTTACTCTAGTGCCCTCTCGTTTTCCTTCATATACTAGTTCTTCTTTTATATCTGCATTGTATTACAATGTAGAAAAGAAGGAAAGTAGGCATTGAGAGACAGGAATGGATCAAAGGTTCATGCGCCGAATTCTTCAACTAAAGGAGAAAATAGAACTGACTGACAAAGGCTAACTTTACAGTAAAATCACCAAAAATGCAACTAAACATCTTATTAGACTTATTTATCAGTAATCAAATATTAAATTATAATGATAGCATAGAAAAGACAGTTTAAATCCCTTTTTCACGTAAGCGTTGCATTTTTACAACATTTCAGAAAAATGAACAGATGGAACTAATCACAGTCCTCAAGCTTTCAGGGTGACCACTCCATGATATGTGTCCTGGAAATGCCTCAGAACCTCTCAGGAGACCGAGGAAGAACATATTTGCAAAGACTAAAAATTAAAAATCTGGACATCCAACTCATATCGAGACTACTATTACTTACAGATGGGCAAAAAAATGTGTCCCATCAGATCTGTAAAGAAGCATTGTTACCTGAAAAAGGTCAAGCTTACACAGCTTCTTTCATCCTCATCGGATCAAAACAGAGGCATCAAAATTTTAGAATCGCATATTCAAAAGTAAAAGAACAGCATCCAAAAGGGCACTTACAAACACAGCGAGTCTATAAAAATGAACATTTTTTTTTATTTCTAAGCCGGAATGCAGAGAAAACATGGTGCTACTAAAGCTACTCAAATTTCACCCAGAGTCTACTTGAGAATTGCACTAGCAGCCTTGTGCAGTGCCCATGTCAATAAGTTTTGGAACATGACTTCATTTTGAGATGTATGATCACCTTCATCAAACGCATAAAGCATTAAAGGAAAGTTCTCAATAGATGCCAGAAACTGAAAACCAAATAATCCAAAAGAACAGAAAATAACAGCTTAGTAGTTTATCTAGAAGTTCCATATACCTTATAATGATCCATCACACTAGTAAGCATGACCCACTTTACTGTTTCAAGTGTTAGCATGCACATAAAATGTGCTTAATTCACCTCATAAAATAAATTCACAAAAAAGGCATATCCATTTGTCCATATAGTTAAATGACACTGACAAGGGGGGCACATATTTGCCAATAATGAAACTCAAAAACATATTGATTATGACACACATGACATAAATTATCAGTGTACCTGCTTCAGAAAATTTGCCAGCTTTTTCACCTCATCCTTTTCCTGAATTAGTTCCCCTTCCCTTTGTGCCAACTGAACTGCTAGAGCTTCAACCTGAATAAGGCTCAGTAGAAAGAAACTTTTAGCTTTATTGCGGATGTAACAATAAATTTCAGTGCAAACTAAAGCAACCAATGTACTCTTCCCAGATTCAAAAAATCAACTAGGCCGCAATTAACATCTAGTAATGCAATTACAACGACAACACTTCAGCACAAGGTCCACTACCTAATTGGGATCAGAAATCTATCAATGGTGAAAGAACTATACGCGTCCCAAAGCACAAATATGTTTCAACCCCTTAATAAATTTGCGGCATATAAATCACAAAATATATAATACACGTAAAATATATTCCAATTTAGATGTGAACAGTAAACAATAAAAGCAATAATAATCAAGACAAGATTTTTGGTGACGAAGGAAAACCCCTATAACCACAGCTATCGAGTAAAACCCTTTGAACTTCAACGGCCAGGAAACAATGCACTAAGAAAATCAACTCACAAATCGGGTGATATTGACGTGCTAACCCAGTTGATTTAGTTCCGTTATGTGGTCTCTACTAAGAAACTCCTTAAATTTGTCCGCGACAATGGAACCAGACACTTTTCAATCTTCTGGTCAATCTTCCTGCATGGACAGTTGAATCTATCGCACACCACTAGAGCCCAATTTTCACGTCACCCACAAGGTTTAACAGGTCAAAAAATGTGTAATCAATGAGATAGTGAAGATCAGAAAACTCGAGAATTTCAGCGCACAACTCAAAAGAGAGTTTTCTTTAATGGGCACAAATCGAAAGAAAGAGTTTAGCCTTGAGTAGCATTGAAAATTAGGTCAGAAAAGTCATCTCTAGAAGAAGGCTACAATCCATATGGAAGTCCAAAAAACAATGTTTAAAAAAAGTATGACTGTTAGAGACAT
This sequence comes from Nepenthes mirabilis, assembly GCA_025585075.1. NCBI lineage: Eukaryota > Viridiplantae > Streptophyta > Magnoliopsida > Caryophyllales > Nepenthaceae > Nepenthes > Nepenthes mirabilis. The sequence goes on along the minus strand of JAODPA010140014.1, from coordinate 30,369 downwards.
GTGCGCCTCGGCGCTCGAGCGCAGCTCAAGAGCGAGGCAGGTGTGCCTAGGGTTAGACTGGGAACGCACCCGGGTGCTCGAACGCACGTCGGGTGAGCAGTGAGTGAACGCTCTTCGGAAATGGAGCACAAGCGCAAGGCGGGCGTGCAGCGAGCATACACTCTCTGGAAATGGCGCTCAAGCACAGATCGGTGAAAGGTAGGCGTGGATACCAGAGAAGTGCGTTGACGATCTTCAAGTGAGAGTGTGATACAGATCTTCCGATCAATAAAAACAACTTCGCCAACAAACAGCCCGATACAATCATGGAATATGCCAACATATAAATGAGCCATACAAATGGTATTTATAAGGTTTCCAATAGTAAGATAATATGAATTCCAATGTAACTTTTGGCCTTGTCTATGATGGTGATTGACAAATCCTTGAGTCATATACCATTACCATATTATATTTATTCTGTGGATTTTAAAAGCATCAACAAGGCTTTGGCCACCCAAATAAATATCACTGGGCCAAGCTGAAAGTCATTCTATGCTTCAACCCCTAGTAATTCACCACTATTCTGTAGTTTGTTCCAAATTTCTTTTTCTACTATCTCCTCACATTCTAATGTCTCGAATAAACTATATACAGTAATCCTGTCTCCAAGTACTATAAAATGCAATATCCATGAATCAGGATCTAACAGCTTCACAATTTTAATCAAATATACGATCCAAATGATAACAAAAAACTTAAACAACTTACTTCATGGCATGCAAATTTAAATTTAGAAATCAACTATTACATAACAAGGAAAAAATTGCAGAACAAATAAATAATATCACGGATATAACAACCAAAGTACATACTAACCATGGCTATAGCTACCTCCACATCGTCCTTGTTTTTACCAGCAACTCTACCTCTTAATGTTTCCAAGGCATCTCTTAGCTTTTTCAGAAGGACATGTTTCTCTAATGAAGCTGCCTCCTTGACTTTAGCCTATATTCCATACAACACAAGGTGATATGTTATTTCTTATTCTCTTTTTATTATTAAGAACCAGAAAGAAGAATTGTATAAAATTACACAAATAAAACCAATGCAAAACCTAATTTTTCAATGGACGCAGGTGCACCAAAACACATCACTAACAACACAAGAACAAACATTTGAATGGCACAATATACAACCTCTTCGGACAACTTAGCAGCAGCAGCCAGCCCCTTCTCGAACTTGCTGGCAAGGTCTCGAACTGACAGACGTTTCTGTTGTTCCAGCAACTGGGCAGTCTCTCGTGCAACAGCCTCCTTCATCGTTAATGTCTTTGCGACATTCTTCACCTCCACAACTTGATTATCAACCCCTAATTTGTACCTTGGAAACCGACTTGACAGAAACACAACATCTGATGAAACAGCTGGGACAGCCTCTTTTTGCATTGTATTCGCAAAATCACGACTCACCCTCGTCATAATTCTCTTCTTCTTGAAGCTCTATCAGTCATCCAAACGCAGCCAAAAAAACATCCACCAGTAACATCAAACTTCCATTCGCTGTCGCATTAACAGATAGTACAACTATAGACACCAAACAAAATCCTGCTAACAAGAAGACTTCACAACCCAACGTGGCATCAAATGTGGGTCAGTCTTCACCGAACCCAAACTGAAAGCAAATGCAAGCAACCTTCAGAATGTAACTTAAGTAGAGTTCAAAAGGCACTGGAATCCCAACCTCGTCACAGCAGATTGAAAAATTACTGTATATAAAACATTTAGAACGGCATAATCATAACTATGTCACTCATTGGACGCAAAGACTAAATCCACCGTATACAATTCAAAGATAGCTCAAAAAAAAAAAAAAAACAAAATTGCAAGAAAATAAACCAATAGAAACCCTAACTATGCAATCTAGTAACAGAAAAATAGACAGGAAACAAACAAAACAGAAGTTAAAAAATGGGAGTATTTCCCGCTTACAGATCATGGGAATTTGGGACAAAATATTGCACTTCGGTTTACGATTGTTGGATCGGAATAGGTAGGCAGGTAGCTTGATCATCTACGACAAGTTTCGATGATGTCTTGCAGAGAGAGAGAGGGTTGGTGAGAGACGGAGTGATCGAAAGAGTTCTGCTTTTTGGAAAGGGGAAAGCGAAGGACTAAGCCGCCCTTCTTCTCTCTCTCTCTCTCGATAAATTATGTCCCTTTGAGAACTTATACTTCAACCAATTGATGCCAGAGAATTAAATATAAATAATAGAAAATAAGACTATATATATTTCTTTGTTTGATTTAATATGAGAAAAAAGCTAAAGAGAAAAAATATTATAATTTGGTATAAAATTTTTAATTTTATATTTTCTTTGAGAACCATTGTATAAAATTGATTGAATATTATCTTTAGAAATCATTAGAGTTAGCTTAAGATTAATTAGTTGTGAGTTACGGGAACTTGATTTTCCATTTTAGCATACTTTTAAATTTTTTAAGATTTTATTAGTATGATATTTGATATGATTTAACCATCTGCGATTTGTAAGTTTTAACAAAGTTTTTGAACTTATTTGATTTTAAATTTTGGATTTTGAGCTTTTAGTTTTGCAACATTTGGATATTTAGATGACGTTGTACTTTGAATTGTTTAATATTTATATATAAATTACAAATTTTGTGAGGAAATGTTATTCGAATATTTGACATATTTAAAAATTTGAAAAATGGATTCAAATTAACAATACCTAGACTACTGAATCACAAGTCCAGCACATCACAACCATGAATAAAATGTTGAGGATTGGGATATCCCTTTGAGATATGGTTCGACATTTAAATCGGTAATATATTAAGTAAATTGTTATATATTAATGGGAGAAATGATATTTCTTTTAGAGTACGATAGAGTTAGCCAAAGATGTCAAAATCCTCTTTTAAGAGGAGATAAATCGAGTGTTTTAAGAAGATTACAATGTGATTTTGTTCCAAGACGAGGGGATCTCAAAGACTTAGATAGTATTATGCCCACAGGGACACATGAACGGTGGCAATGATAACTTTTTCTTTAGGAGGTACAATAATAATATTTTAATTAAAACATGGTATTCTGTAATTCTCCATGTCGAAAATCAAATAAGATCACGAGTTTAAAGGTATAGAATTGGTCCCTTCTCTGTAGAGGCGGATTGGGATTTTATGATGAGGCTAGGGCCTTGAAGTGTCAACTCGATATAGTTGCATCGACATGATATCCAAAGCCACAAATCAAGCCTAATTGCTCCCATAATTTCTACCATTGGATCAATCATACGTCTCTGGTTTTGGTCCTCTGATTGACTTCTTATTGATTAATTTTACTGTATTGATCGATTTGAAAGTTTATGATTTGGGAATGCTAATTAACGTTGAGATGGCATATCAACTGTCAAGGCACTGTTGGCTCAGGAGGTGGATTGGGTTGATGGTCCTAGACCTCCCAAAGGTAAGTCTTTCTGAAAGGACATCTCCAACCAGGTCTCGGGCAGGGATAGTTGCCTTAGCCCTAGGTTCATGCCTTGCTTCCCAACAGGGAAGCAAACAGAGCAGAGCCAATTTGGCTAACAAACTCGGGCTAGACAATTTGGGGCTTGTTGCCTTAATTCCAAACTTCATAATCAAACCCACTCGAGCACTAAACATTGAGGAAGTTCACTACAGCTTGACTTAGTGGCAGCTGAAATCATGATGAATAGCAACAATAAGGTGCATCAGCCTACGTTTAGAGGCAAATTTCTTCCGGCGTCGTGCTCCCACGGTACTACTTCAGGCTGCACCAAAGGTCAGCTTCCTATAAGTTGAGGCTGCACCAAAGAATTATCTCAAATGGAGAGCCAGGAACTTATCATTCAATCTATCATCTGGTTAGAAGTAAAAATAGTACTTTATACTACGTCAGCTTCATGCCCTCAAAAAAAGGGTACATCAAGGTTAGGCTTGCCATCTCGGAGTAGGTCCAGAGTTGGAATTTGAATTACAAAATCACATAGAAGAAGAAGATTGAAAAAAAATTAGTTTAGAGTGCATATATATGGGGAAGTCCCAGACATATAAGAGGGGCATGTCGACACAATCAATTCATGAAATGAAGCATGCTCTTGTAATCAAAATCATTGCCAAAATATAGGTCGTGGGATGACTGGAATCATAGGAAAGAAAATTGGATCATGTACGACAAATGAATGAGAAATTATATATATATATATATATAATGGGTACGCTCATAGTAGGTTGGCCCGAGAAAGAAAAACGATCCAAATCCACGAAAGCCTATATATGTGCCCGAACGGTTGGGCCAAAGACAAAAGAGACTGTCATAAGGACGGGCAATTGGCTCACAGAGACGATCAACGTTTCTATTGACTGGAGGTGCCATAGTAGGCCGACTCCAAAGTAGGCCTCACGTGGGCTAAGCCTAATTCGGCCTACATTTTTGTCCACGACCAACAACAGTCCCCTTCCCTGATTTCGCGCTCTCCTAAAAGGCAATCTTCACTATAACGGTCACCATCAGATTCAGCGACATCCCACGAGGAAGGCGCCAAATTCTCTCTCTTATCTACAACAAACCCTAGCAGTTGCAAAATGCAGAATGAAAACAATCCATTCAAGGAGCTGTTACTGCCATTGAAGCCCCATGCTAAGAAAGAAAGCCAGCCCAACAAAGTACAAGAATCAAGCATCCCTGTCTAAAGAAGGATGCCCAACATCTCAGCTATAAAAGCCTATGGAGTCCTCACTCTAGGGCACGTTCTCCCCTCTGCTAAGAATCGCTCTCAAAAGCACATGCTCTCTCTCTTTTTTTTTTTCCTGCAAAGAATCCCTAGTAAGCTCTCACAGCGCCCTTACAGGCTCTCACGCTTACAGGACGTCAACTCTCTCCCTCTCTCTTCTGTCACTACGTTCCTTGAGAACACAGTGTCAGATACCAACACTTTTCTTGAGTCATAGAAACCCTCTTACGAGGAGAGCCAATCACCGTCACAAATACTCTTTACACTTCTCGTAATTTATCATTTTTACCCCAACCTTTTTATTATTCGAAGGCTATTTACTGACTTGAGCGTCGGAATGTCTTCAACGGGACAACATCCAGTCGGCATCTAACCTCTTGTTTGTTGTAGTGATGTGTAGAATCCAGACTTGGTGAACGAAGTTGGATTCAACGATCGATTTGATGCGAACTTGTTCAAAATTTGGGTCCAGGACGTATCGTTGGCGTCGTCTGTGGAAAACGCTTACAAAAAGTCAAGCACTTTGCTTAGATATTTTCCTCAGCTTCACCTTATAAACCCACGTCATCAACTAAAATGGTGAACACGATGGCACAAGCCAGTGAGCCCGCCAGAGACGTGACCTTGCCCGACCAGGACCACGCTGCTGGTGCCATGGTCAACGAGACAGTTAACAGGATGGTCAACCGGGTGCCCACACCTTTCTTTTAAAATCTGGTAAAGAACATGCAGAATACGAACAGAATGCTCCAAACGCTTTACTCTTGCCAGAAACACACACAGCATGAGGCTCCGCCAGCAGCAGCCCCTACACCGGCCTCCCGGAGAGTAGGCTAGAGGAAGTAGAAACCGGCCAGGAAAGCCAGAAGGCCGGCCAATATTCAGACACAAAAATCCCTACTGGCCCAAAGCCAACTAAGGCTTGATGAACGTTCAAGCAGTATGACTTCGGAGGAAAGCCCAGAATGAAGAAACCTCCGATATTCTCGGGCAAAATCTAGGCCGCGGGCCCAAGAAGGATCCTCTCGGGCCATCAGATCCACTTGTGGCAGTAGCCAGCCGACTACTGGCCAAACTAGAGAAAGGACGGAGTTGAGGACATATCTCAACTCTAAAAGATCATCCAACGTCGCTCAAGCATATCCAAAACTGGAGAAGATCAGGAACCGCATCTTTAAAGATGACAAACACGCGATACATCTTGACAGATCTCCTTTCACAGTAGAGATCTTAAACCGTCCAATACTGATAAAATTCAAAATGCTAACTCTTGATTTATACGATGGGAGCGCTGATCCCATGGATCACCCCAATCACTTCCGCACCCATCTAAGTCTGCAAGAGTTGGAGGACGCAGCCATGTGCCGCTACTTCCCACTCACCATGAAGGGGACGCTCGCATTTGGTTTCATAATCTCCCCTCAGATTCAATTCGAAGCTTTCGAAAGTTGACTGATCTCTTCTTAGCACAATATGCCTCCAACCACCGAGAAAAGAAATAGCCTTGGCATCTATCTCACATCAAGCAAAAACCCAGAGAGAATCCGTGAAGATTTTTGGATCACTTCGTGGCAGAAGCCAGGCGGATCCCGAGGCTCACGGAGGAGATGAAGTTTGGCAGTTTCATCTGTGCTGACGTACAGAGACTTCTTTAGGCATCTGACACATAAGAATCTGCATACCTTTCAAGAAGCAGAGTCTATTACCAGGGCATACGCAAGGGCAGAGGAGGCCAGCGAGACTAAGCGTCTCGAGTGGACCAAACAGTCTTACTCTTTCCCAGCGGAAGGAAAGATGAAGTACAATGGTAGCGATCACTCCTGCAGAAAACGCCATAGGATTAGACCGCCAAAGCATAAGGACTATGGGCTGATCAATCTTACGCCCTTAACTAATACGCGTTCAAATGTCCTCATGCAGATCCGTAGGAAAAAAGTTTCTTAAGTGGCCGAGACCACTTAAGAAAGCGGAAGGAGGGAATCCAACCAAGTACTGTGATTTTCATCAATCTCCTGGGCACTCCACGGAAGATTGCAAGACTCTCCAGCGGGAGATAGAAGAGCTGATCCGCAGAGGCCATCTTACCGGGTTCGTCAAGAACCTTGACCAAAGCTCTGGCACAGCAAGCGGTGAGGGATCAGAGCCTTCACCACCACAGAATCGGATCGCAGCAAGAGTTGTCAATATGATCATGACTTGGCCGGCCATGACACCAGTGGACAATAAAGAATAGCAGGATGGGAGGAAGAAGCAATGCACTGAAGGTAGTGTCATTAGCCTTAGCAACAATGACCTGGAACATGTAATTTCTCCCCATACCAATCCCCTGGTTGTATCCGCGCTCGTTTCGAACAGTAGTATCGACTACCAGTTGAAACGAGTATTTATTGATAATGAAAGTTCACGTGATTTACTTTACCTTTATGTGTTTTTTAAACTTGATTTAAAAAAGAGTCAATTAAAGCATGTCGAAAGCCCGCTATATGGTCTTGACAACGAGTTGGTGCCCTTCCAAGGGATGATCCAGTTAGAAATCACCCTGATCACATATCCAAGAACGACGAGTTGTACACTCACATTCTTAGTAGTTTACCTACCATCCGTCTACAATGTTATACTAGGCCGCCTGTGCCTGACAGCATTCAGAGCCATCACTTCGATACCGCATCTCAAGACGAAATTTCCAACAGCATGCGGTGTGGGTGAAGTGTTGGGTGACCAAATCACTGAGCAGACGTGTTACATGTTTCAGATCACCCCAAATGGCAGCGCCAAGTTAGCAGGATAATTTGACCATTGAGATAAAGTAACTCTCCAGCAAGCACAATCCGGAGAGGCAACTGATCCAATCCAACTGAACCCAGAAGATATAACGTCCCTAGGTACCCGCTTGTGAATATTGTCCACTTTGCCACACAGGTGCACGATTTTGTTCCTGGCAGATGGCCTCCACCGTCCCCAAAATACATTCCCCAGAGTGGCGCAGCAGCAGTACAGCGTGGCGAGATATTGTCCTCTTTGGCCACACATAGGCCTCAAGGCTCTTTCCTGACGAACCTACCACAGGCTCCTAGGACGCGTCCATAAGGGAGAGATATCTGCACCTTTATAAGGCAGATTTCGTTCCCCTCCCCATCCGATATAGGACATCATAGTCTACCCCTTGAGAGCCCAGCGTCCTCGCTAGCACACCGAATAGAGCCCCGTCTCTGATACCATTTGTAACGTCCCCAGGCACCCGCTTATGAATATTGTTCGCTTTGCCACACGGGCGTACGACTTTGTTCCTGGCAGACGGCCTCCATCGCCCCCAAAATGCATCCCCTAGAGTGGCGCAGCGGTGGCACAGCGTGGTGGGATATTGTCCTCTTTGGCCACACACATGCCTCAAGGCTTTTTCCTGGTGAACCTCCCACAGGCTCCCAGGACGTGTTCACAAGGGAGAGATATCCACACCCTTATAAGGCGCACTTCGTTTTCCTCCCCATCTGATATGGGACATAACAAAAGATCCAAAAAAATGCGTACAGATCGGTGGCTCACTTATCGAGACACTGCACAGTGAGCTGATCACATTCTTGAAAAGAAATGTCAACATCTTCGCATAGACTCCCGCTGATATGCTTGGAATTTCAGCCAGAGTAACGGTCCACAAGTTAGACCTCGATCCCGACCACAAACCCATCAGGTAGAAGCGAAGAAATCACTCCGTGGAGAAGTTGATTGCCATACGGGAAGAAGTAAAAAAGCTGCTAGACGCCGGTTTCATCAGGGAGGTCAAGTACTTGGATTGGTTCTCTAACGTCGTCTTGGTAAAGAAAAGTAACGGAAAATGATGAATGTGCGTTGTTTTCGCTGACGTTAATAAGGCCTATCCGAAAGATAGCTTTCCTTTACTCGGGATCGACCTGTTAGTGGATTCCACATCTTGATACGAGCTATCGAGTTTCATGAACATGTACTCGGGCGATAGCCAGATTCGGATGAGCCCAAGGGACAAAGAGCACACCTCGTTCATAACGGACTAGGGGACCTACTGTTATAAGGTCATACCTTTTAGTCTAAAGAATACAGGCGCCACTTACCAACGGCTCGTAAACAAAATATTCAAAAAGCAGATTGGCCTCAATATGGAGGTGTATGTCGACGACATGTTTGTCAAGAGTAGGACCATCGATGACCATATTTGCAATCTAGCTGAATCCTTCAAAGTGTTCTGCGCACATCAAATGAAACTGAACCCAACTAAGTGTGTTTTTGGAGTCACCTCAGGAAAGTTCCTAGGTTTCATCATCTTCGAGCGGAGGATCGAGGCAAACCCAAAGAAAATCAAGGCTCTCGCAAACATGACTCCCTCATAAAGTGTCAAAGATATCTACCTACTAACCGGACGACTAGCGGCCTTGTCCCGTTTCTTAGCTAAGTCAAGGGACAAGTATCAGCCCTTTTTTAAGATACTAAGGGGAACAAATGTAAACATATTCTAGTGGACAGTAAAGTACCAGATAGCCTTCGATAAATTGAAGTGATACCTGGCCAGCCTGTCGTTACTAACGCCACCCAAGGAAGGAGAGGAGCTATACATCTATCTAGCGGTGTCAGAGGTGGCCCTCAGCTCCATCCTCGTACACCAGGACACCGACATTCAGCGGCTGGTATACTACATGAACAAAACATTGACTGGCCTAGAGACGCGCTAACCACGCGTAAAAAAGTTAGCCTTGTCGGTTGTCTTCTCCACCCGGAAGCTGAAACCTTACTTCCAAGCTCATCGCATGAGTGCTCCCACCGATCAGTCTCTAAAGAACATTTTCTAAAAACCCGACGTTTCTGAACAGTTGGTAAAGTAGGCTATCAAATTGAAAGAATTTGACATCGAATTTCAGCTTAGACCCGCCATTAAAGGGCAAGCTCTGGCCGACTTCATCGTCGAGACCATGGCACAAATTCTCGAGGAACAACCCCCTAAGGATGCGGAACAGCACGAGGGAGATCCGAAATATATCCTCAACGTGGGCAGATCAACTACGGACTCAGGCGGTGGAGTCAGAGTAGTCTTAAAAACCCCAGATGGGTTTGAAGTGAAGTACTCGCTCAGACTCGATTTTTTGGCGACCAACAATATTACTGAATACAAAATCTTGTTGGCTAGGTCAAGGCTAGCTAAAGAGTGCTCAGCTAAACGGTTGACCATTAACAGCAACTCTGAACTGGTTGTCAACCATGTTAACGGGAGCTTTGAAGCATGCAACATTCACTTGGCCAAATACTTGGCCAAGATAAAGGAGACCAGCCAGATATTTGACAAGGTGACCTTTGTTCATGTTCTCAGAACTGAGAACTAAAAGACCGACTAACTAGCCAGGGTAGCAGTGGCCGAAAATTCGGAGCAATACTCGAGGGACATGCAGGAGATCCTTAACGCTCCCAGTACATAGAAACAGGAAGAGATGCAGATTCCGGAGCAAAAAACTGAATGACACCATTCTAAAGATACCTGACGGACGGAATACTCTGAGTAGACGCAGACGAAGCCAAGTGGGTCAAGAAGACAGTTGGCTGGTATACCATGGTTGATGGATGGCTTTATCATCGTGGTTGTTCGACTTCGTACCTCCAGTGCCTCACCCAAGAAGAGGCCGACTATGCCCTAAGTGAAGTCCACCTCGGGATTTACGGATCACACATTGGTGGTAAGAACTTAGAATTCAATATCATGTGCCAAGGTTATTACTGGCCGACGATGAAGAAAGACGCGCTTGAGTTCATAAAGAAGTGTGAAAACTGCCAGATTCACGACAATCTTCATCACTAGACGCCCGCTAAGCTGAAATCCCTCCAAGCTCTATGGCCTTTCGCACAGTGGGGACTTGACATTCTCGGCCTGTTTCTCACTGCGGCGGGACAAAGGAAGTTTATTATCGCAGGTATCGACTACTTCACTAAATAGGTTGAAACCATTCTGCTGGCCAAGATCACGGAGGACAATGCTCTTGAGTTCGTTCAACAAAACTTAATCAGCAAATTTGGTGTTCCCAAGATCATCGTCATCGACAACGAACCCAATTCTCGGAAAAATATTTCACCAAGTATTGCGCTAGTTTGGGTATTAGATTGGTCCACACTTCGATGGCATACCCGCAGGCGAATGGACAGATGGAGGTTACAAATTGCACGCTACTCTATGGTCTCAAGACCAACCTGGAAGACGCTAGGGGCTCCTAGGTGGACGAGATGCCCCTAGTCCTTTGGTCTTATCAGATGACTCCAAAAAAGCCAACTCACGAGACACCCTTCAGAATCTGTTATGAGACTGAAACGGTAATTCCGATCGAGATCGGGCTTTCAAACCTTAAGGCCGAATTCTTCAATCCGCAAGACAATTCCCATAAAATTCGGGAGTACCTAGACTTGTTAGAGGAAGCCCGCAATGCTACCAGGATGCGGACTGCGGCCTACCAATAGTGAATCACTCGCTACTACAATAACAGGGTAAAAGCGTGACAGTTCAACGTTGGGGACTTAGTCTTGTGGAGCATCAAAACCACCGGCAAAATTGCCAATCGGAATAAACTTTTTTCAAATTGACAAGGGCCTTTCTTAGTTTCCGCCATCCTACGGAACGGAGTATACAAATTTCGGACCCAAGACGGCAAGTTGATTCCACGAACGTGGAATGTGACCTACCTTAAACGCTACTTCCAATGAGGGTACAGGTAGGTCGTCCACATGTATGCTTATAAATATATATATTATTTCCAATTAATAAAAGAAGTATTTTTTTTTCATTTACACCGTGCTATATGTTGTCTTTTACTTCCTTCTTTATTCCGTATGTTTGTATGCTTGCTTTACGTGTTTGTAAGGCTGCACAAATAACCTAGACTGCCCCTAAGTCAGGCGGGTTCTCACCGGTTCGTTATTAAACCTGATTATCCAGGTGGCCCATGAGCAGTTGTATTTAAATCCTAGTCATTCGGGCGGCCCATAAGCAGTCAGATTTAAACCCTGGTTATCCAGGCGGCCTACTAACGGTTAAACTAAAACTTGATCATCCAAGTAGCCCGTTCGCGGTCAAAATCTTAGGGGCATTAAATAGTACGCACGACGACCTCCTACACAAGGAGATAGCATGGCCAGTCAAAGACGGTCGACAGAAGTAGGGCAACCCGTCCCAAATGTTCGCCACCAGGTTCATACTAGGACAGCGCCACCAATCCTTTACTCCCACACAAGTATAGATCAAGCTTGACACGTTATCCAAGTTAACCCTGAATCTTCTCAAGGGCTCAAGTCCTTCAGAAAACGCCAAACAAGTCTCAAGTAAGGCGGACGGCCAGCTTGCGTACACAAAGTTGGCCAGACAACTCAATAATAAGGGATTAAAAATAACAACAAAGGCAAATACACATAATATCACTAAAATAGTCATTTCATTGATTATGTTCTCTCATAATTACAGCAATTACAAATATAATGAGTACATAAGCTATAGAGGCACGGAGCTCCCGGAAGGAGGCTGTGACAGCCCTCGACCACTGCAAGGCTCCCCCTCAAGGCTTTCACGACACTGGGCAGACTGGTTCATAGGGTCAAGATAATCAACAGAAAAATTAGGATCCACTAACCTGGCGATGCATCGGCTAATGTTGATCCCTTTGATAACCGTGCCAGCAGTATGTTCAAGACCTCATGGGAACGAATATGAGTGGTCAACTTGTTCTCCAAAGTAGCCATTTGGCACGCGGGCTGGTCAATGCGCCGTGTAGTCCAGTTGACCTCTTCTTTGAGATGGGTGTTCTCCTCTTTAAGTTTATCATTCTCCTCCACCAAACCTGCAACCACGACCTCTCTTAGACTGGCATTCTCCTCTTTCAACCGGGCGTTCTCTGCCTCTAGGTTAGCCAGCACTAACCTTAGGGCAACCGCGTCCTCCCAGTACTCTGCCTTCAGCTCATCTAGCTCCTCACCGAGATAGGCAATCACCTTATATCTATCGGATATCGCTAGGTCTCGCTGGCCAAGCGCCTTAACAACTACGACCGAAACCTTTTTTGTCTGCGAAAACAATAAGTGTCAACAATGGTAAAACAAAAGGGAAAAACAAGTCGTGAAAATTTACTGGCCAAATCCTTCGCACCGGCAACTCTGGCATGGCACGAGACCTTGGCTATGGCGGCGGAGGACTAGAAGTGGAACCTTACTGAGCAGGCCTATCAGTGGCCTCCGCCGCCGACTCCTCCGGCACATCCACCATAAGATCCTCTGTCCCCACCAGCTCTCCAGCAGCGGGCTCCTCCGGCCTTTCCATAGCCTGGGCAGGCTCTCTGGCGGCGACCTCCTCCATAACCTCCGCATTAATACTAACCACCAATTGCAGCTCTCCGACAGTTGGCACCCTTGGTGCCTCCTGAAGCTCCTTATAAGCGGGCTCATTGGATAATGTAATAATCGACACAACCGGAGGCTCAGTAGACGCCTCCTTGGATTCCCCGGCTAATATCTCCTCCAACGGATCAGCAACCCACTCCACTATGGGGCCCATAGAGGGCTCCAATCACATCAGGTGCACCGGCTGTGGGAGGGCCGGAACAACGCAGCTGGTAGCGGAGTACAGTCTGGCCCAATAAACCTCAATGGCGAACTCTTCACTGCCTACGCCGGAGCTATCTCCTACTCCGGCAAGTTGACCGATTAGAACGTTCCCTGGATCAATGGAGGAGGATAAAGAAGGCCTTATTGTTGCCGCCGTCATCGTCCTCTTTGCCACTGGACTTGAGAGAGACTCATCGCCAGATGGCTCCCAGATCACAAGAGTTCTAGCCTTCCGATTCTTAGAAGGCTCCACCGTTTTCTGCTCAGAAGACGGAGGCCCCCACTTGGCTTTCCTGGCCTCATCACGAGAGACCAAGCGGTCTCTCCGAAACTCTACAAGGTAGTCCTCCACCAACTTGAATAGCCACTCCAGAGACTCCGTCTCCTCCTCAGGAGAAGTCCTGGTGTAAGCCTCGAACACCTTGCCCCATTCCCTAGCCAACGGCCAGGACTCATCCATGCGGACAAAAAAGAATCGATTTTTTCAATTCTTTAAAAAGTCATATATGGCGGTACTAACCTGGAGACCGCTGCGTGGAGCCAGAGAGATCCACTCTACTCCCTGGTTAAACTTAAAAAGCACTCTCACCATCGCTACCATTAGCTGCTTCATATGTTAATGGAGAAATATGCAGAAGGTACACAAATACCGCACGGCGTTCACATGGTACTGTGCGATGGGGACTTGAAGGGCCGTGATGATCTCCAGTAACTCATCAGAGACTGGAATATGAAGGTCACTCCTCAAGTGGGCCTCGTAGACGGTAACGAAGTCCTCCGGTGGCGTGCACTTATCTCCTTTGAAATGTTATACCTCACGTACAACTCTTTCACATCAATTTTTCTAAGAATAAAAGCAATTTAAAAAATGAAAGCCATAAAATAGAAGGAAGAAAGCGCAACACTTAGAACAGAATTTAGCCCTGCTGACATCAATATTTGCTCAAGTTCTCCAAAAGTAAATCATTACCTGGTTAAAAGGATAGCGGCAGTTTCAGTTCCTCTAGTCAGATTCTACAGAGATGTGACATCAGCTGCCTACAAAGACAGCAGTTGGGCTCCCCGGCAAAGGAGGATTCTGATTTAGTAGCGAAGCCAGAGGTCCTGCTTTAGCAACAGCATCAGGGTCTGCTGCAGAGAGAACTTCCATGTGTTCCAAACCAAGCTGCCTTTTGATCAAGTCCAAATTTTCAGAAAGGACCTCAATCTCACCAAACGGTAGCTTTAAATCCAAGGCATGACCCCTAGGTTAAGGGTTTCGTCCCTTTTGAACCTCAAGAATGGCATGCAGATCCTTTGAATTTCTTTAAAATTTGCTGCCTGGTCAACATCGCTTTTCCTTAATGCATCCAATATTTCATCATCTGGGGCGAAGGACCGTGTCTCGTTGTCGAATTTGCTTTGAAGTATCCTCAAGCACTCTTCTCTCCATCCGTCGTATTGCTCGTTCACATATATCAATCCGGTTAGCTTCTTGTCCTCTGTAAGCTGTGTAACAGGAGCTTCTTGTCTATTATGAGCTTTTTTCGAACCCAAAATTTGCTTTTGTGGCAGCTTCCTCATCAGGACAATGGAGTCTTGAAGATATTTCTTGGCACTCTTGAGTGTCAAGTCCGGAGAATCAGCCACTGGCCAACCGAATCGCACCACAAAACCGTCCCTCTTCAAAAGCTCTCTCCAAACATGCTCTGCATACTATGGACAAATGGGGGTAATAAGCCCCGTCTGTATTAGGAAATACAACATAATTAATATTTGGTAATATATTTATATATTTTATTTTTTTATATATTTTATTTTCTTTTGTATTTCCTACCTTATTTAGCTTAGTTCCTTTTCTATATTTTGGTTTCTTTATATGGCTTCTTATTTTTAGTCACTTGTTTTGTATATAATGTAGTGGTTGAGGGTTGTGTAGAATATAACGATGAAATGAATAAACCGGTTGGCGTCCGCTTCTTCATCATTTCGCTGCCTTCTCTCCCTGTTCGCCTCTGCCATCGTTTTTCTTCTTCCTCTCTGGTTTAGGTTTTGCTCAACGCAAAACTTTACATGGTATCAGAGATAATGACGTCTCACCAAACCACTTTCGAAACTACATCGAACGCAGCCAATCCATCTCTCACCCCTTCACAAGAACACATGCGTTTTCAAAACCTCACCGACCTCACAAATCCTTTTCGGCTGGAAATCGATGACGATCCGGCCATCACTCTGGTCACCGATTTACTCACCGTTGATAACTATTCAACCTGGTCCAGAGCCATGCTTCGAGCCTTGAAAGCCAAGAACAAACTTCAGTTCATTGAAGGCACTGTTCCCAAACCAATCGACTCAATCGATCCTCTTTTCGAAGCCTGGGGCCGATACAATGATATAGTGGCCTCCTGGATCCAAAACTCCGTTAGCCCCTCCATCAAATCTAGCGTTGTCTTCGTCGATGATGCCTCTGAGATTTGGAATGAGTTACACAACCGATTCACTCAACAAAATGGGCCACGTATCTTTCAATTGAAGAAATTGTTGGCCAGTCTTCTGCAAGAACAAGACCCAGTAAGCATATATTACGGTAAATTCAAAAATTTATGGGATGAACTCTTAGTTTATGACCCCCTGCCGAACTGTGATTGTGGTAAGATGAAGATCCTTGCTGATCGATATCAACGAGATTGTGTAATCCAATTTTTGATGGGCTTAAATGATTCTTATGCTAATACCCGCGACTAGATTATATTGATGGATCCTCTCCCCTTTGTTAACAAAATTTTCTCTGTCATTTAACAATAAGAACGACAACACCAAATGTTGTCTATTACGCAACCTCTGAACACAATGGCCTTAACAGCCAAAAGAAATTCTAATTACCCAAAAAATATTGCGAAAAGCACTCGTCTTGTCAAGAAAGACAGGCTATTTTGCATTCACTGTCGGATCACGGGACACTCGGTGCAGCAGTGTTTCAAAGTTGGAAACACTGAGGTTCCCGTGTGTTCCCATTGTAATAAAACTGGATACATTGTGGATAAATGTTATCAATTGCATGGTTTTCCTCCTAACCACAAGTTGTATGGCAAATCTGGCAACATGATGTCTTCTCCCAATCTCTCGAGCTTCAAAAATCATACCGATCAATAAGGAGATGCAGATGACAGGGTAGCATTGACTAAACCCCAATTCAACCAATTTATGGATTTAATTCAATCAAGGAACACGGCTGTTACATCACACATAGTCAAGCAAAACCAACCTATATTTGACCATCTTATTGAACAGCCAAAGGTTGCCAATATGACAAGTACTGTCTCCTGTGTATCACCTTCTCATCAGTGTTCTGATAATCGAAAGCACATATGGATTCTGGACACTGGGGCCACAGATCATATGATATGTGATCCCTCTTTATATGTTCATAAAGTCCAGATTTCATGTTCTGTCAACCTTCCAGATGGAAGTAAAGTATCTGTTTCTCATATCGAAAATATTAAACTTACGAATAAAATGATATTGCAAAATGTTCTTTGTGTTCCATCATTCTCCTTTAATCTAATTTCTGTAAAACAACTAATTGATACCCTCAATTGCTGTATGTTCTTTTCTAACATTTGTTTGATTCAGGACTTTACCTCTTGGACAATGATTGGGATGAGTGAAGAAAGAAATGGGTTATATCATCTGAAGTATGCTGAAGTACCTTCAAATATTCTGACTGTTTTTCTCTTCAAGAGTTCCCATCTAAATATGAAACCTTCCGTTTATTCTGTCTTGTTTCCAATTGATATTTGGCATTATCGTTTAGGGCACATTTCTCATTCTAGACTTAAGCTAATTGATAATCTTCTTGTAAAAGGAGTAGTATATTCTATTAATAATAATCCTTATTCTATTTGTCACATGGCTAAACAATATCGTCTCCCCTTTTTTTCTAGTACCCATAAGTCACACATCTTGTTTGAAATGATTCACTGTGATATATGGAGACCTTTCGCTGAGGTATCTTATGAGGGTTACAAATATTTTCTCACTATCATTGATGACCTTTCTAGAAGCACGTGAATTTATCTTCTAAAATAAAAATTAGACACTAAACAGTGCTTAAAGAATTTCTATGAACTTATTAAAACACAATTTAATGTTAAAAATAGAGTCCTAAGAAGTGATAATAGGTCTGAATTTAACATGAGAGAGTTTTACAGTGAAAGAGGCATAATTCATCAGAGGAGTTGTGTTGAAACTCCGCAACAAAATGGCATAGTTAAACGTAAACATCAACATTTGTTAAACGTTGCCAGAGCGATTAGATTTCAGTCTGGACTCCCCTTAAGATTTTGGAGTGATTGTATTCTTATAGTAGCATACATCATCAACAGAACGCTAACCCCGTTATTAGACAATAGGATCCCATACGAGGCTCTTTTTGGAGTTAAACCCCATTATGAAAATTTGAGAATATTTGGTTGCCTGTGTTTTGCTTCCACTATCTCTCATGGGTGTACCAAGTTTGATCCTAGAAGTAGAAAATGTGTCTTTCTAGGTTACCATTTTGAAATTAAAGGATATAAATTGATTGACCTGAGTAACTATAGTATATTTTATTCACGAGACATCATTTTTCTTGAAGATATACTTCCTCTCCGGAACGACAACATTGACCAAAGCTCAAATACTCTATCCGATACATACTCATCAGAACAGCCCAATATTGTGATTAATAATGAACAACTATTCCAAACTCAACCGTGGTTGTCAAATTTGCATGATCCCTATTTAAATCCTGTAGCTGAACCAACAGTTGAAGATAGTGCAGACATACCTACTGTCCTAGTTCAAGATCAGTTTGGTAAAACTCAGGACCAGTTAATAGACGATTAGTCAGAACATAATATATTCACTGATACACAATCTCCCACAAAACTAGTCAATTACCTGTTCGTAGAACTATTAGAGTTAGAAAGGCACCCGAATATTTGAAGGAATTTCATTGCCATCAAGTATTTCAGACTTCACTCACTCAATCAGAAGTCAAGACTTTTTCAAGTAAATCATATTCTCTTATAAATTGTATCTCACATCAAAAATTATCTCTCACATTTAGTCATTTTTCATCTGCCATAACATTTTAGAGTGAACCACAAACATATGCTCAAGCCATTCGTGATAAAAAATAGCGCGAAGCCATCGAAAGTGAATTAAATATGTTAGAATAAAATAAGACGTGGATTATTACTAATTTACCCCTGGAAAGAAAACTATTGAATGCCGATATGTAATTAAATTAAAATTTAATAGTGATGAGAGTATTGAGAGGTATAAGTGTAGATTAGTAGCCAAAAGACATACACAACAAGAAGGCATAAATTATCATGAAACGTTTTTCCCTATTGTCAAACTCACTACCGTACGATACCTCTTAGTTATAGTTGCCATTAAAGGGTGGCATTTATACCATTTTGTTGTTAACAATGCCTTTTTACATGGCGTTTTGGAGGAGAAAATTTATATGCAGAAACCTCCCAACTACACTAAAGAAAAACCCAATCAAGTCTGTAAACTATTAAAAAGTATTTATGGCCTTAAACAGGCCTCTAGGCAGTGGTATTCCAAGCTATCTACATCATTCATTGCTTTTGGCTTCACACAATCTAAGGTCGATTATAACTTATTTATCAAGGAAGATGACAAATCTTTTATAGTATTACTTGTAGATGTTGATGACATTATTGTGGCAAGTAGCTGTTTGGATTCCATTACCTTTATCAAATCATTTCTTGATAGTGCTTTCAAGATTAAAGATCTTAGTGTTTTATGATATTTTCTTGGCATAGAGGTAGTGCGATCCTCAAAAGGCATACATATTTGCCAAAGAAAATATGCACTCGACATTCTCGTTAATTCTAGTACCCTTGGCTCTAAGCCTCTTAAACTTCCAATGGACCAAAATGTGAAGTTAAGTAAGGAGACCGAAACCATCCTATAAGATCCGAGTGTTTACAGAAGGCTAATTAGAAGGCTTCTTTATCTAATCGTGACAAGGCCTGATATCTGCTATGCAGTACATATTTTGAGTCAATTCATTACTCGACTAACATCTAATCATATGAATGCTGTCTATCACGTTCTGTGATATCTCAAATTAAATTCAGGACAAGGAATATTATTCTCTTTCGCTTCTAACATTCAGTTTTGAGCTTTTTGTGATGCAGATTGGATTTCATGTCCTAACACTAAAAGATTCATTACCGACTACTGCATTTTCATTGGAGATTCACTTATCGCCTAGAAGTGCAAGAAGCAATCCATTGTTTCTTGCTCTTCAGCAGAAGTAGAATATCGATCCATGGCTACTACCTGCTGCGAACTATCTTGACTACGTTACATTTTACTAATTTGTAGTTTTCACACTCTCACGCTGCAGATTTTCATTGCAATAATCAAGCTCCTCTTCACATCTCAGCTAATCCTGTTTTCCATGAACGTACCAAGCACATTAAGCTGGATTGTCATTTGGTTCGCGACAAGATTCAAGACGGAAACCTTCACACCCACCATGTGAGCACTCATAGTCAACTTGCAGACATGTTTACCAAAATTCTGCCATCACATCGTCTGAAACTTCACTTATCCAAGTTGGGCATAATCAACATATATGCTCCACCTTACTGGAGGTATTAGGAAATACAACATAACCAATAGTTGGCAATATATTTGTATATTTTATTTCCTTTTATATTTCCTACCTTATTTGGCTTAGTTCCTTTTCTATATTTTGATTTTTTTATATGGCTTCTTATTAGACTTCTTGTTTTTAGTCACTTGTTTTGTATATAATGTAGCGGTTGAGGGTTGTGTAGAATATAACGATGAAATGAATAAACCGGCTGGTGTCCGCTTCTTCATCATTTCGCTGCCTTCTCTCCTTGTTCGCCTCTGCCATCATTTTTCTTCTTCCTCTTTGGTTTAGGTTTTACTCCACGCAGAACTTTGCAGCCTGAACATCCATAAATCGCCAGACCAAATCACAATTCAAGCCACTCGTACCGCAAGAGAATCTATACTCATTCCTAGCAGCTTGGAGATCATAAAAGCCCGTCTTAAGAGCTTCCCGGAACACATAATTCTGATAATGCTGCTCGGTCGGTTTCACGGCTAGATTGATCTCATTTGCAAAAACCCGTTCAGCATATGTAGATGGGGGCCTCACTCTCAGTGACGCCTCGGCAGCAAGAACTTCCTCCATACATGAAATCTCTTTTGTGAGCAGAATTATCGCCGCATTTGCAGTTTCAAACACGAAATTTGCATCATCAAGATCGTCGCCGGCATCAGCAAGACAAAACCGTGTGGCATCTGCAGAGAATTCTTCGATATCCTGGCGTAATGTTCTGAAATTTCCTGTGGATTTGGACATTTTCTCAGAATTTAGCATGATGTGCCCGTTACACCGATATCCACGAGGCCAGTGCCGTTTGTCCATGATCGCTGTGTGATTGTAGATGCAAAATGTCAAATGGTTCTGGATGAGATCCTTTCCAGATACCCGTAGATCGAAAGGGTACCAATATTCAAATTCCTGCTTCATCTTCTTAAGCACAGATGCAGCAATGTTTGACGACTCGGGATATGGTCCTCCACAGAAAACAAAATCCCAGATTTCATCGGTCATTTGGTCTGGCCTCACAGGATTCGTGGGACTCAATCCATACATGTCCCCTCCATGCAGCAGATGAGCAATAGTATAATAAGCCATGTATATGGTTGAATCAGAGAGGAATTCAACAAGATACTGCTCGTCCCAAGGAATGCAAGTCCCGAGACCAAAAAGACCGTGAGCAAGGCCCATTGGTTGAGCCAACTCAAGGTGTGTTCAAAACCATGCCGGGTCTCATCGGAGTAGAGATTCATGTCAGCCAAGCACTCCTCGGCTAATTTCTTCCATTCAGATTCTCCATATGTGAGGTACCATTGATCGGTCAGAGCTACAATACATTTATCACCTGATCTTGACATAACCCGTTTCTCAGGCTCACTGTAAATAATAGCCTGGCCCCCATCAATGAGCATTTTTCTGATGATCTACTTTACTTCCTGGACTTTCCTATCTTTAAAGTCTGCAACCAGCATAATTCCTTCATTAAATCCCTTCAAGTACGTTTGCCTCGTTGCTTCAGCGAGCTTCTCTTTCTCATTCTGACTCTTGATCTTCTTGTCAATGCAGACCTTCTCAGCAGGCTTATCGCCGTATCCTGGGATTTGGATGATCGATATAATCTCAAATTCACACCATACTTAGCCCTAAGAGCGGGCTTTGCCTTTAAATCATGCAAGGCCATATAGTCATCAGGAGCATCACTAGGGACACTGGTAACTATCCCGGTACCTTTGTCAGTCAAAATGGTCAACATTGGGAGAGCATATATTAATTCATTACATGTGAGGGGAGACATCAGAGGCAGACCAATCAAATCATGACCAGTAAGACCAACCAAGCAGGTTGGTTTCTGGGGTACCCTAGAAAACCCCTGATATGAAAGATTCAAGGCTGCCCTATAAGTTAGGATAAATACATCAATGTCATTGATCTCAAAAGCTCCATATTTCCCTTCAGGCAAAACCCACGCATTTGTTTGCCCAAACATAGTCTCTGGCCTCAAGGTTGCAGCAGCTAGAAAAACTCTTCTTCCTTCCAAAACCCTCATTTTTTCTGTAAAAGGTGAGACCACTTCCATTTTAATTAGTGTGTACTCCTGGGGCTGAATCCCTTCACCCGATGCCCTGTCGTGATCTGCACACGTCTGTCCATCTAAACGTGAGTAGATTGTGTATCTCATATCTTTGACAATCTTACCCGCAGCTTTAAGCTTCCTCATCTGCCATCTTACAAAAAGAATCAATGAAGGGGTTTACATCCGTAGTGACAAACGAGCGCCTCCAGTCGACACCCAAGCCAAAAGCCTTAAGATCTTCCACAACTAAAGGTGGAAAGAAGGTCAGCCAATGATATGGATCCTTGAACTGGGAAATCTCACAAACAGAAAGGCCGTAACTTCGCATAATTTCCAACTGGTACAACTGTGTACCAGATTTTGCTGCAGCCTTAGACCTTTTGCCTATAAACTTATCAGGAGCTGGCTGCGCTGGGGCATCTACATCATCCTGTTCTCGCTGTGGGCAAACTTCCTCCTCCCCTGATAAAAGGAATGCTGGGGGATTCCCAAACTGTTATATTTCCCTTGGTAGTTTATCTGCTGCAGCCTTGATGGGCATGCCAGTGCAGTGAAAACCGAAAGGGAACAAGACATTGGCGCCTCTCAATCTATGACAAGCTGCAGCAAACTCTATTTTTGACAACGAAAATGCATGTCCAAGATGCAAAAAACCGTTCATATATGGCAATGGAAAGTTTCCAAAGAACTTGTCGCCAAACTCGGGGTTTTTCATGAGAATCAGCCACAAAAGCAACTTTCTCTTCCCACCAGATTCGTACTCCTCTCTCAATCTCAAGGAGACGATCCCTCCTTGCAAAGCTTTTACCTCTTTCTGTATTTACTCCCATGCTGCTAAGAGGGATACCACAGAAACTGTAAAACAAGTATGAGTAAATAAGATGTTCGAATCACATTACAAACAAGTCAATGGAATTTTATATATTTTCTTCCCAAAGCTAAAAATACACACTTCTAGGACTAGGAGTTAGTTTATGTAATAAATATCCCAAAGATACCGAAAAACAAAAACAGATATAAACACTTACAGGACTAGGAGTCAGTTTTTGTCATAATATGCAAAGGATATCTGAAAAGAAGAAAGCAGATACAAAGAAGCTTAAACAGTAAACAATATAAGAAGTAATACAAAAATTAAAATAAACTAACAAACTAAGATTCTTTGTCTTCTTAAAAGGAATTATCATTTTTGAAAAAGAATCAGCAAAAATCCACTGGCAATTACCCACAATGAGAACTATCACACTCCTAAGAACCTCCATAGTCATAGCACATGTATGCGATGGTGTGTGCTCATATGCAGCATTACATTTTCATGATGGAATCTCTCAACATGGACCTTGGTTGCATTGTTTAAGGATTAGGGATTGTATCAAAAAGAATTGTACAGCATTCCCTGCAAGTAAGGAATTCAAACCACTAATGTCCACATTGCCAAACACAAAGCTCAGGTTATTCCATCAAAACAAATGAAAGATCAACTCAATCTCATAAAATCAATAAGCATGATTAGGCTGAGATTGAATTTCACACAGAGCTTCAAAACAAAGTGGAAAATAATTTTTATCCAACTCACGTCCCTCCTTTCCATCCAACTTCATTTTTGTATATTTTTCAAATTTGAACTTACACTCATCAAACTAATAAATTTAGAACAACATTTATCAAAGACAAAGTTACAAAAATATATATTTTGTACCTTAATTTTAGGATTTAAATTTTAAGCTAGCTCTAATTTCCTTTTACAAATGTTGTTTCAAATATTTTAATTCGCCAAATATATGTTCAAATTGAAAAGAAAAATAAAAAAAAGTTGGATAAAATGAGGGGATATGGGTGAGATGTGTAGCAAAATTCAAACAAAATACGAGCAGATATATACAGAGAAGAACATAGGGGAAAAGAACAAGAGAAAAGAAGCTTTCAACTATTTTTCTCCAACTTGATGACGGAGTCTAATTGCATCCCCTGAAAAAAAACAGATACCAAAGATCATATTGTATTCCTCTAAAATAGCTATATTCAGACACTTCAACACAGGCAAAAATCGCAAATTTAGTCTAACCTTGTCACAAAGTTTCAATTTTATTCCTCCCTACCTTTTATTTCATCCACTTTTATATAGAACGCATAGGCGTGTATTAATATTGTGCATCACGGCATCTTGGACCAAAATGGAGCAGTTTCAGCAACATTTAACCATACAAGAAGTGGATGTCATTAACTTGGCCGATTAATAAATTGGCCAGGTTTTCCCACACCGTGTAACATTGGAAGTGCTTTATTTTCACCTCAGATTACCAAATATACTCCGATTCAACGGGAGATGGACAGATACATAAATGGACGTGTTCATAACTACATGTATCTCCTTCGTAAATGATTTCCCATAAAAGTTCAGAATAAAGCTTTAAGAAGAGCTTTTAATACAATTCTCGATTCTTCTTTCAAACAAGGAAAAGCCGAATCACACCACAAGCAGATACAAATACACAAACAAAACCAGGATATAGCAATTGAAGTAAGACGAAATCAAAGATTGGCATCGAAATCAATCGCTTAAATATTAAAAAAATAAGCAATTAATTCTCAATACGTGAGTCAGAACGATTACCTTCGCAAAAACGGTGAATTGTCGAGAGTGTGTCCTGTAAATCTTTTAATGGGTACCGGTACCCAAGGCCCAGTGACAAAGCCCTTACCCAACGGTCGGACCCTGACACCACAGAAGTTCAGTGGGCCCAATAGGCCCAAGAGATCCAAATACTAGGGCCGACCCAAAAGGCGTAATAGAGTTAAAGACTACTCGGACCCATTTGCCAGAGGAAGGCTGCCCACGTCACTTAGCCTGCAAAGACAGCACGCCAGGGGATTCGGTGGCTAAACCTGTCAGACTGTCAGAGGAATAATGGCCTGCAACACACGCCCAATCACTCCAGATGGGATGTCACGTGAGATCGCCGAGCATGCGCGCTATGTCTCTGGCGCAGAGGATCGGATTGGTGGAATTGGCGGCCGGTTTCCTGCACACACCAGCACCACATGGGCAACCCTCAATGGACACTTCTACTCACTATAAATACATTAACTGTATACTAAGCAAAAGGATTCTCTTTTCGATTCCAGAAATTACTCCACCCCAACCACCATAGAAAGAGGAAAAAAAAGAAAGAAAAAGCTTCGAGCACGTTTTGTAATCTCCTTTAAATTTCTAACGACATAGTGAAACTCATTTTTTGATTTAAGTCCCGTAATGAGAAGGTTTTCCACATAAAATCCTCATGTGTCGTCTCTTTTTCCTCTTCTCTCCTGCAACCCAGGTCGCACTACCAAGTCTAAAAAGATAACCAGATCACTTGTGTGTTGTACGGGTTCCATCCGAGTGTATCCAAAGGATTCAAACAGTCATTCAGATCTTCATCCACGCGTGGCCGGAATCCGTGGACACAACATCTTTGAAGACTTTGCCTGGAATATAGTAAACAATCACGTTGAACAAAATCAGCTCTCTCAAAATCTAACATTTTGAAACGAAAATAATATTCCTCGACGGAATAAAAAGAGAAAGAATGGAGAAAATAAATATACTTACGATTGTAGTCGAGAATGACAAATGAATGGCCACACAAGCATAAAGAAGGTAGAGGGAGATGGAGGGAGAGAGCGAGACGAAGAAAACGACCGCTGTCCTATGAGAGAGAAAGGGCAGCTGCTGCTTGTGGTTAGAGTTTTAGTATGGTTTGCTAAAGGTATCGCAGTAGTTGGATTTAAAACAAATAAAACGGTTGTAATTCTGTGACACAGGCGTTAGGCCGTGTCAGTGCAGCACAGTGTCCTTAGACACAGGGTGTGGGCCAGCTGCGCATCATATGCCCATTGGATTTTTATCCGATGGATATAATTTAATTTTCATAAAAATTTTTAAGTCGGAGGCCAAGCGGTCTTAGGAAGACAAGAGCTCCTTACAACTCCTTGGCTCACAGAACGACATGGCTACGATCAACTAATGTATCTCCTTCGTAAATGATTTCCCCATAATGCCTCAGAATAAAACTTTAGGAGGAGCTTTTAATACAATTCTCGATTCTTCTTTCAAACAAGGGAAAGCCGAATTACAGCACAAGCAGATACAAATACACAAACAAAACCGGGATATAGCAATTGAAGTAAGACCAAATCAAAGATTGGCATCGAAATGAATCGCTTGAAAAAATAATAATAAACAATTAATTCTGAATACGTGAAAAAGAACGATTACCTTCGCAAAAACGGTGAACTGTCGAGAGTGCGTCTTGTAAAGCTTCGAAAACTTTGCCTGGAATACAGTAAACAACTACGCTGGATAAAATCAGCTCTCTCTGAAGAAAGGCAGTCACAAAAACAACACCCGAAAGGGGAAATAATGGGGGAATATTTTGGCGAATGGAAGCTTGGCGAAAAAGGAAGAACAACAAATTGGAGAGAGAAAAGGGTGAAAGCTGCTTTACCAGTAAGATGAGAATATTGATCTCATGAGAAGATACGAGAAACCTTGAAATCCTCCATAGCCGCTATTTTAATGGTGGTCATGGCACGATCGGGTTCGGAAACTGCTGGTGGTACTAGGGTTTAAGAGGACCCAGTGAACTAGAATTTTAATTCTTTCTAATGAAAAATAATATAATTAAAATTATGTCTAAAATTTCGATTTCAAACTCCATGTCCAAACGGTTACTTAGCAATTTTTCCCTTCTTTTCTTTATTTAGTAATTTTTAATTTTAAAAATAAAGTATTTTTTCTTTAATATCATAGAAATAAAAAAAAATCTGAATTAAAAATTTAACACACTAAATATTCATATGACAAAAAAAATATCCCTCAACCTTTTTTTTTTGGGGAGGGGGAAAGAATATCTCTCTCCAGAAGCTGCCTCTTTTTCTCTCTCTATTTTTCACTTTCTGTCTCAAGCATGCAGCAGATTAGAATTTCTCGTTCTCTCTCGTCGTCCCTCTCTCTCTCTCTCTCTCAAGCACGCAGATTAGGTAAAATATGATGAACACACAACAATAACAACGTTGATTGAGGGAAAAGAGAGAATAAATTATTAAATTAGAGCGTCGGACGCCAGATATTTGGAGCGAAGCACAGAAGAGAACAAATCGAAGCTGGAGAGGAGATGAGAGAAGATATAATGATCGAAATTTCATAAATCATAATTAAGTAAGCTAAACTAATACATATATAAGTAAGATCAATGAACGATGAAAACTCAGAAATTAAGAACTCATCCCGATATGTAATAAAAAATTAATTGATAAAACCAATTTAACTTTCGATTAAAAAAAGATAGAATAAATGATAGGGAAATAATTCGATTAACAAATTCTTAATTGATTAGCAACCAAATTAATTTCGGTTGACAACAAGATAGCTCGGTCACCAAATTTGCACCCGATTAATAACTGAACTAAGCTCGATTAATTAAATATAGTACAAATCAAATTAATTAAGTAAAATTTAATATACTCTAGCATCCCACACACGCTTTGCAGCTCCTCAATTTAGCTGAATTTCAAAGAAATTCAGCAAGGGTCCACGACTTCAGCCAAACAGCAGCAGAACCACCCTTAATTATTAGCAACCAAATTGACAATAAGATAGCCCGATCACCAAATTTGCACCCAATTAATAACTGAAGTAAGCTCGATTAATTAAATATAACACTAATCAAATTAATTAAGTAAAATTTAATATACTCTAGCACCCCACACATGCTTGGCAGCTCCTCAATTTAGCTGAATTTCTTTCCACGACTTCAGCCAAGCAACAGCAGAACCACCCTTAATTCCAACTAAAATTCCAATAATTCAATAAGGAATTCACACACACATGGCACAAGACTTCAACACACACGGGGAAGCTCCAAAATACAGCTGAATTCAGCATGAATTCAGCAGCAAAATATAAAAGGCTCACAGTAAACTTCAGCAGCCCAAAATTTAGCTGTCACTTGGCAGCTCCACTCCCAATTTTTCCATAGAAAATATCTATACACACATGATAAACATACACGACAACACTTGGGTAAATTTAAGGGGAAAATGGGAGAGGGGAAACGTGGCAAAATTCAGCACAAAGTTAGCAAAATTCAGTAAGAGGATGGTAGAGGCAGAGCAACCTAATCTTCATCCAAAATATAAATAATTTATTGAGGAATACAACTCACACAAGACATAAGGGTTTCCCACACACATAGCAACATTATATTTTAGTCAAAAATTCGAAAGAATTCAATGGAAAACACACACACACTCGACAGCCACAAAAATCAGCAAGTGCTGATTTCATCCGACATCACCAATGACCAAATAAAAGTTAAATAAAATTCCACCCAATTTAATAACCACTTGGTTTCTAAAGCCACCAAATAGTATAGTGATTCAGCAAATTTAAGGGGATGAATCAGCCAAGTATTAGGGACACTTGTTGGTATTAAGAGGAGATTTCAGGTGTACTGGCAGCAGCTCAAATTTTTAGAAAATAATTCATTTATTTGGCCTCAAAGTTATATAAGGCCACGTGAGAAAGAAAAGAAGAAGAAGAGAAGGGAAAGAACCAAAAGAAATATGGGAGAAAACAGAAAGAAAAAAAAGACGAAAAACTGAGTAAAACAGAAGGCAAACTAGGAGGCAGAAGAGGTTGAACCAAAAGCAAGAGAAGTGAAACTTAATTTTTTGGAGAGTGTATTTTAATTTCCTCCTTCAATTGTTGCTAATTTTTGTAAATCCTCATTAAGTATTGTTGCTCCAATACTTAGATTACTCAATGTTTTTTATCATATTATCATTTTAGTATGAGATATAATCGGCTGAAATTCTAAAACCAGAAGTAGTAACTGAATCAACTACTGTTATCTGACTGAACCGGCGACCTAACGATTTTCAAATCGGCTCAAATTTGGTGGCAATTAGCTAAACCTCTTATTGATATTGTGATAAAACAGCTCATAAAATTGAGTTAAATTGATCACTGAATCGAACTTTACATCAGCAACTGGACTAAACTCAACAAACTTGCTGATATTTGAAATTTGCAGCCTATGAATTGGGCCCCAAATTGGCCGAACCAGCAATTATATAGACTTGAGTACCTCGTAATGATGTTCAAGTGTCACTCTGTAAAAATTGGCCCCAAACTGGTTATAAATCGATCACCAAAATAGAAATAGAAATCGGCTGCATCATAATATTACTGATACAAAATCTCTGGTTACAATTCTGATCCGAATCTGCTAAAATATCAACTTGTTACGATCATAAACCGGACAAATTCTTAAAATTGAGTCTCTTAAACTGTAAGAAAACTCACTGAACTGATCAAGAACTGACTTTAAACTAGCAATAAAATCAACAAAAACAGAACCAGCCATTTTGTATCCTTGTTGAGGCTGATTGTGGCGGCTTGAAGAAAATTGACCAAACCGGACCCAAATCGGCTACACTGGCAGTCGGCCTAACCAAAGTATAATATATTGAGGCTAACCTATTCACTAATGAGCTGGCTGTCCAAAATCATTTAAAATGATTACTGAATCGAACCCTTAAACAATATCAGAACCGGCCTATCATCCTTGATGTTGAATTTGGCAATCCAAGAAAAGAGACTGAACTAGCCCTGAACTGGTTAAACCAGCAGCTGACCTATCCAAATCATTAAGTACTAATATTGGCTTATCAACATATGAAATGGTGGCCAAAAATACCTTGAACTCATCACCGAACTGAGGCCCTAAATGGTGCCAAAATCGGCTAACAGCACCCACTGGATGCTGAAATTATGGCTATTGAATTGGCCAGTTTGGCTCCCGAGCTAGTTGAACCAACACTCAAATTAACCAAAATATTATGATGTATTATTAAGGTATTAATCAGTAAAAAAAATATACCTCGAACTGACCACTGAACCGGGACCTAAAACCCGCAAATAAATCAGCCAACATTTTCAACTGATGGAAATTGCCTTGAACCATTGAACTGATTTATCTAAACCGATTCATAAATGATGGGAAATAATAATAAAAATTAGTATAACCAGTCATTAAATCAACCACAAACCAGTAGTCGAGTCCTTATGTAATTATGCTAAAGTTAGACTGAAGAAATCAACCCAAGTTGACCCCAAACTCATGATCGGATCGGCAACCAAATCAGCCGAAATTTTTACATGCTAAATCTGAATTTTTAACATATATAAAAGTTTGATGTTAAAGCTATTAAAATGAACAATACATTGATTTCAATTACAATTTACGATTTATT
>JAODPA010140013.1:0-15939 GCA_025585075.1 Nepenthes mirabilis | reverse complement strand
CCGGGTACCGACCCAACAATTTCAAATATTCTCCAAAATTTTATAATATTAAATTAATTTTTTCACGCCCGAATTACCCAAAATTACCGAAAATAATAAATAATACCAATTTAATCCGATATAAATATTTCGGGATTTCAGGATGTTACAACTATCTCTTTCACAATCTCTGGGCCGAAAATCCTTTTGTCTCCAATCTCTTCCCAATGAATCGGTGATCTATAGTTTTTCCCATACAATGCCTCAAAAGGTGCCATGCCGATACTAGCTTGGTAGCTATTATTATAAGTGAATTCATCGAGTGCCAGATAAGTATCCCAAGTTCTTTTCATCTCCAAAACAGAGGCTCTCAACATATCCTCAAGAATCTGAATGGTATGCTCAAATTGGCTATCAGTCTAGGGGTGATACGTAGTACTGAACTTCAACTCTGTCCCCAACTCCTTATGTAAGCTCTTCCAAAATCTCGAGACAAAACGTGGATCTCTATCAGACACAATGGAGGCAGGAACTCCATGAAGCCTCACGATCTCATTTACATACATCTGAGCCAATCTATCATGAGAATAGGTCATTCTGATCGCCAAGAAGTAGGCTGATTTTGTCAGCCGATCAACTATAACCCACACGGCATCATGATTCCTAGGAGTCCTCGGTAAACCCGATACAAAGTCCATAACAATGTCCTCCAATTTCCAGCTCGGGATTGGCATTGGCTGTAACAATCCAGAAGGCTTCCTCCTTTCAGCCTTCAGTTGCTGACATACCAGGCTCTTCTCCATATAAGCCATGATGTTTCTCTTCATATTTCTCCACCAGAAGGTTTTCTTTAGATCCTGATACATTTTATTCATCCCCGGGTGGATTGTATACCGAGACCGGTGAGCCTCCTTCAAAATTTTCTCTTTCAATCCTTTATCATCTGGTACACATAATCGATTTCTAAACCTCAATACACCATCAGCCCGGATGTTAAAATCAACTCGAGACTCTTTACTCAAATCACCAACAATATCCATGAGGAACGAATCATTCACCTGCTTCCCTTTAACTTCGCTGACTACCTTTGATTGAATCTGAAAGTATGACAGGAGCATTCTATCACCTTTGGCATAACGTTGGATATCACACTGCTTCAGATAATCCAACATCTCCATCTGTTTGACCTGTAGGTGCGCCACATAACCCGATTGGCGACTCAATGCATACGCTACTATATTGGCTTTTCCAGGCTTGTACTGTATCTCGCAGTCATAGTCTTTCAAGAAATCGAGCCATCTCCTTTGCCTCATGTTGAGTTCCTTTTGCAAAAATAGGTACTTCAAACTTCTGTGGTCTGAGTACATAAGGAACCTCTCTCCATATAGATAATGTCTCTAAATTTTTATTGTAAAGACTACAGTAGCAAGCTCGAGGTCATGAGTAGGGTAATTTTTCTTATACACCTTCAATTGCCTTGACCCATATACCACGACTTTACCGTATTGCATCAACACACACCCTAGACCCGCCCTAGAGGCGTCACAATATACCTCAAAACCTCCTGAACCCTTCGAAATGATCAGCACCGGAGTGGTGGTCAAACGATCCTTCAGCTCCTGGAAACACAGATCACACTCCTCTGTCCACACAAACTTAGCCTATTTCTTCAGCAACCGAGTCAGAGGTATAGCAATCTGCGAGAAATTCTCTACAGAACGCCTGTAATATCCCGCCATACACAGAAGCTCCTAACCTCGGTCACAGAAGCTGGTCTGCTCCAATTCGTAACAGCCTCTACTTTCCTGGGATCCACAGAAATGCCACCATCAGAAATCACATGCCCCAAAAACATCACCTTCTCGAGCCAAAACTCATACTTACCCAACTTGGCGTATAGTTTTTCCTCGCGGAGCACTTAAAGTACCTTCCTCAAATGAATTTTGTGCTCCTCATGATCCTAATCAAGATATCATCAATTAATACCACCACAAATTTATCCAAGTACGGCCTGAAAACCCTATTCATCAAATCCATAAAAGCAGCTGGAGCATTTGTGAGGCCGAAAGGCATAACAAGGAACTCATAGTGGCCATAACGTGTCCGAAAAGCTGTTTTAGCCACATCCTCCGGCTTGATCCTCAATTGGTAATAACCGGACCTCAAATCAATCTTTAAAAACACTCGAAATCCTTGCAACTGATCAAATAAATCATCAATACGTGGTAGAGGGTATTTATTTTTAATTGTGATTTTATTCAACTCACGATAGTCAACACACAACCTCAAAGACCCATCTTTCTTCCTTACGAACAACATCGGTGTACCCCAAGGAGATACACTCGGTCTGATAAAATCCTTGTCTAACAGCTCCTACAATTGTAACTTCAACTCCTTCAATTCAACTGGAGCCATACGATAGGGGGATTTAGAAACTGGACTAACACCAGGAATAATAACAATCTCAAACTCAATTTTTCGGTGTGGAGGCAATCCAGGTAACTCCTCTTGAAATACATCCTCAAAGTCACAAACAACCAAGATGTCCTTAGCCGGCACACTGTGACTCCCAGTAGTGTAGGCATATGCCAAGTATGTTCTACATCCACTTCTCATCAAATGCTTAGCATGTAAAGCAGAGACCAACACAGGCACCCCCTTTTTCTTTATGCCCTGAAAGAAAAAGGGCTCCATTCTAGGATATTAAAACAAACCCATTTAAAAAAACAGTCAATACTGGCATGGTATTTAACCAACCAGTCTATTCCTAGGATCACATCAAAATCACCCGTGCTCAACAACACTAAGTTCACAACCAAACGGTTCCCATTCACCTCAACTATACATTCTGGATACATAACATCCGTAATCATAGAAGATCCAGTGGGAGTACACACATATAATTCACAATCCAAAATACACGGGGCAGATACAATACAGCATGCAAATCGCAGGGAAACAAAGGAATGGGTATACCCCGAGTCAAATAATATGGATGCAGGAACTCCACAAATAGAAAGAGTACCTTCCACAACATTCAGAGATACCTCCGGATCTTGAACAACCACCGCGAAGGCCTTTGCTGAGACAGTAAGCTTCTTTCCTTCTAGCCTCGGAGGTAGCGGACAATCCCTGAGAATGTGGCCTTGCTGCCCACATCTAAAACATGCTCCCAACATCTTACAGCATGCTTGTCCCGGATGTTTATTCCCACAGAATGTAAAGTCATCAGCCGATGCTCTAGTACTGGTTACTGACTGAGCCAGTACAATACTCTTTCCCTTGTCAGCCGCCCTAGTCTTCTTGGATGGTCCAAAAGACCCCGCAGCTGATCCGGTACTTACTCCTGCTCGGCTAGCGGTCCTCTTTGCATAGAATCTCTCTGTTTCCGCCTCCTTCTCATAAATTACTGCTCGGTTCAGGATCTCGGCATAAGTTTTGAGATTTAAAACGGACAATAACTTTCTAATGTCATCCCGTAACCCTTGTAGGAACTTCTTCGCTTTCCTCTGCTCATCCTTCATGTAGAAAGGTGCAAAATGGGACAACTCTGTAAACTTAGCATCATATTCTTTGACCGTCATGTTTCCCTTGTCTCAATCTCATAAATTCTTACTCCTTCTGATCTCGGAGACTGGATAGGAAGTACTTTTTCAGAAATGCGTCCTCAAACATCTTCCAGGTAATGGCTTCATTAGGCACTCCCATCGCCCTTTTCTGCATATCCCATCAACTATCAGCTTCACCTTTCAGCTTATACGCCGCAAATGTGACCTTTTCTCTATTAGTACAGCAAAGCACAATGAATATCTTCTTCATCATTTTTAACCATACGTCTGCTTCAGCTGGATCAGGCTTTCCTAGGAAGCCTGGTGCTCGTTCAGCTGTGAATCTATCATATGTCGTGGGACCAGGAAGTGTCGGGGCTGGCTCAGGTGCAGGAATCGGAGCCATGTGCTTTTGCTTGATAGACTCTACTACGTTGGTCATCCTCTCCAACAGAACAATATAAGTGGCCTCTCTATCATTGGGCGTGCTAGTGCCACTGTGGTCATTCTTTCTACCTCTTCTACTTGCCATCCTATAATCAAGGCAAACACAAGGCTATGAGGACAAGGATTCATTGGAATGAGAAAGAAATATTCAATAGCTTTAAGGAATTTCCAACCTATCCTAAGAACCAATCTCTTAAAGGTCCTAACTGTCTCAACGTCCTCTACTTATTCCTACAGGAATTCTATTCAGAGATTCAAACCTATGCTTCCGCTTTTCGATCAATTAATTCCTAAGGCATCTCAATTCTCTGATACCAAATGTGACGGAACGGATTTTTATTTTCAAAAGCTTTCGTCAAGACAGGAATAGGATAACTTATAAGCACACAACTAACAATCATTCACAAATCTTCATACAACAAGACTACACAGGATCACATGAGCCATCCATGGCATAAATCTACAAAAGCATTAGCTACACTAACAATTTAATAACGAGATGCCGTCTAGGACTTGTACAGTATATCCAAAAGTTTAGAACGGAAGCTAAATTAATAACCTGCAGAAGCATAGTTTTTTCTTTTTTACTATCTCATACATCATGCATTCTATACAAAATCCACATGTCCATGAACATCCTTAAATACAAGATCAGTATACAAAATCGCATGATCAGATAAGTCTTTACATCAATTGCTCTCCCAAAATAGCTCCAAAAAGCTTCAGGTCCTCAAAAATCTTAAGGATTTCCTTCGGTCACTCTTTCTCGTAGGGCACTAACTCTATTGTCTCATCTAGAGGGGGAAAAATAATAAAACAGTGAGCCGGGGCCCAACAAGGTACATGCACATGAACAGTAAAACAGTGATGCAGAACGGTCATGTGACTATGCATAAACAGAACGGTTAATCAGAATATAATCCAAAAAATAGAGAAAACATACTTTGACGGTACTGAACTTCAAAATTAGAAATCAGTAGTCGGTAAACAGTAATCAGTAAACGTTAATTACCAAACGGAAAACGGTAAGCAGTAGTCGGTGTTCAGCATTTCGTAAACTGTAAACAGTAATCGATACTCGGTAAACGGTAAACGGTACTCCATAATCGGTAATCAGTACGGTAAACGGTAATATAACATACCAGTAAAGGACCCTGCCAGTATACCCTACTAGTTGAGGGGGCAAATAATCGATGATAGATTGTGTTCACTCCACACAATCCAAGGCCTGTGACTATAATAGGGGTATCCCATCTCACGGGATCGGTACGGTATGCCACCCGAAGGTAGATCGGTAACGGTAATTCCTCCTGACCGTAACGCCCCGAGGAAGGACGGACCACAAATAACTCCATGGACAGAGTTATCCTCGATTACCACCGAAAAGTCCTAAGACATGTCGGAGAACCTATCAGAACTGTAGTCAGTCCCGGGTCTTAAATAAAACTAACGGAAATAACCTCTTTATTAAAAACCCTCTTTCACAATCATAGTTTCACAATTTTCTTTCAGTTAACTTCAGGACATACGATAACGATATAAAACTCCTCCAGTTTTACTTCAACGGTGCATGAAATTTTCTTCGGTACAAGTCCGTGTAAATTTTCAGAAACTAATTATATAGGGAGCTTCTCTTCAATATCAATTAACTTTTATATAATTGGAGCTTTGGTTAAAAATCACTAAAACCCCTTCATTTTCGTACGTAGCGCTTCGCCAAAGTCTTCCCTTAAATCGATGTCTATGCTTGTGCTTATTCGTGAAATAAATGCCATAAATCCATGCACATACATTAAATCATGTAATTTACTCAAACATCACAATATTTTCGAATTAGGGTTTCATCTCATATTTTCGGAAGCAAATCGAACAATATTTACATGCAGGTACATGAAATCGAAGCCAAAACTTATAATAAATAAGGGTAAACACAAAATCTAACCAAATAATTAAAGGAAACATGCTTCATTTACTTTAAACATGCATCAACATCATTTTAGAACATCTTTATCAACTTTAAAGTAAGAAAAAACGGTAAAAACGAAAAACAACATCCAAAGTACACTTGCCTTGGCCCGATCTATTGTTATTTCTACCGGGAGTGGATTGGAACAAGTGATTCTCCTCTTTTCTCTTCTGTTCTCCTCTTCTTTGTTCGTGCCCCTGCTCTTTCTCTCCCACTTTCCTTTTCCCCATCTATTTATAATAAAACAAAATCAGAACGCGGGCAAAAGTGGGGCCACGCTCGAGTGCGGCTCGAGCGCTCAGTGCGGCTCGAGCGCTCAGTGGGCGGGCCGTATTCTGGTTTTCTCACTCGAGCGGCCAGCGGGCGCGCATCGAGCGGCAACATTCTGCAAAACATGCTCGAGCGGCCAGCGGGTGCGCGGCGAGCAGGCTACATTCTGTTAAACGAGCTCGAGCGGCCAGCGGAAGCTCATCGAGCGGGCTATATTCTGTTAAACGAGAACAAGCGGCCAGCGGGCGCGCGGCAAGCGGGGCAGCTACTGGATTTTGCACTCCCTGCAATGCCTCGGGTGCACAGCAAGTGCCACAAGGCTGCTTGCTTATCTCGGATATTTTTCAACTTTTTATTTTCAAACATCATTTTTCACTACAAGTTTGGCCTCTTAATGATACTCATCATTTTATTTACTTCCAATTTTCACGTTTTCGGTTCCGGGGCCTCACACCCTCCCCCACTTAAAGAAATTTCATCCTCGAAATTAAACAAACGACATACCTCCAGAGAATAAGTGGGGATACTTGCTTCGGATCTCTTCTTCGCGTTCCCAAGTGGCCTCCTCCGGTGAATGATTTCTCCAAAGCACTTTCACCACGGGGATGGTCTTCGTTCGCAACTTCTGATCCTTTCGGTCTACAATTTGCAGTGGTTCCTCAGTATAGGACAAATCCCCTTCTATTTATAATAAAACAAAATCAGAATGTGGGCAAAAGTCAGGGCCGTGCTCGAGCGCAGCTCGAGCGCTCAGCGAGCGGGTCGTATTCTATTTTTCGCGCTCGCTGCAACGCCTCGGGCGCACAGCAGGCGCAACAAGGCTGCTTGCTGATCTCGGATATTTTTTTAACTTTTTACTTTCAAATATCATTTTTCATTATAAGTTTGGCCTCTTAATGATACTCATCGTTTTAATTACTTCCAATTTTTACGTTTTCAGTTCCGGGGCCTCACATATTCGGTCAGTCATAATCATTTTTCTAAGCTTCCACACACGATTCAAATTTTTACTAAGGCATCTCGTTTTCTCTGATACCATTTGTGACAGGACAGATTTTTTTGTCCTTGGATTATTCTGTCAATACAGATTTAGAAACTAAAGCCCAAAATCTTAACTTAAGGTTCTAGGAGAGAACGGACAGAATTTTTCCTAAAATTGGGCTAAACAGAAACATACACTTGAAGAAAACCTGAATAATATAATCAGTACATGAACATAACTATCCAAATATCATAATCTACATCCTACAACACACGTACACAAGACCACAAATACCATCCGTGGCTTTAATTCAACAACCCTATCAACTAAACCAAATTTCAGATGAGAGATGCCGTCTAGGACCAGTACATATTTAAAGTACAGAATAGCGGAAGCGACTAAATCGATAATATAAACCTACAAAAGTATCAACATAGTTCCAACAGAATACAAAACTTATTACAACTATTAATACATAGTTTCATTCTCTACATTTAGTGACTATATTAACACCATCAAATTTCCAAGTCTTTAAGGGCTCCAAGACTCCATCCTGTGATGGAATGGTTTTTTTTTCTCCTTGGATAGTTCCATCATTACAGGAATAGAAACTGAAGCCCCAATTATCAACCTATAGTTCCAAGGAAAAATATATTAAATATATTTTTAAATGGAATTGGGCTAAACTAAAGTATAAAACCGGCAAATATATTAAATAACATCACTAACACAGGATCCACAGATGCCGTATCATTCCCTATGACTTACATTTCACATTTTTTATCCACAAAACGAACAATTTAAAATAGAGATGCCGACTAGAACCTGTACAAATTCAGAAAACATATAGTGGAAGATGAACTATATACCTGCGGAAGAATAAATCTCTATTTCATCACATGCATCACTTACATTTTGTGATATCCCGATCCTAAGATGTGATAAATTTGGGGATGACATTCATGTTTGGGTTTAAGTATAGTGAAAAATTTGGTATCGAAGTATAAAATAAGCAAAACAATCATAAATGAAAGCAAAAATGGGATCAACACTCGAGCACTGCTCGAGCGCCGGTGAGGTAGAATTCTATGAATCCACCGCCAGAAGTCTGCTTGAGCCGAGGCGGGGGTGACGCTAGGGTCTGAGCAGGGCATTTGATGGGCTCTCGAGCGCCCCATCAAGCCCCATTCTGCAAAAGGGAGCACTCAAGGGCCGCTCGACGAGTGCTCGAGTTGTGACGGACCGGATTATTCTTCATCGAATAACCTCCGTCAATGGTCACACAAACTAAAATCCCATAATTAACCTATGGATTCTACAGAAATTTCGGCAGAGTTTCCTCTACAACTGGACGAAAATCAAAAATATAACCTATTTAAAAACATCCTATACAAACACACAACTAAACATTATTGAATGTTTAGCCTACAACACACAACACAAGATCTTATAACTGCCATATCATCCATGGCTCCAATACAGTAACCCTATCTACTATAATGGGTCTAGAGAGATGCCATCTAACAAAACTCAAGATCTAAGAATGTTAACATAACATAAATGTAGAAGTACAACTAAATCATCAAGACCTGCGGAAGCATAACAAACCATAATATAACAACAAGCCACATGCATCCATGAGTGGCTGTTTACATTCTAATATGATAAACGTAACCAAATCTTCAAGCTTCGATGTCCCGTAACTCTCTTCCAGCAAGTCTCTCTCCTTACTCTAACTAATCTGACGCCAACTAAGTGTTCTCATCTGGAAGGAAAACAGCAATGGTGAGCAAACAGCTCAACAAATGAAATCATAACTCACTAACAATCATAATAACGATGAAAGCAGCAACTGGGAGGGGGAAAAGCATAAGATGTCAATAATTAGGAATCATGAGAGGAGACAGGGAACATCATGGAACATTAGATTCTGATGTTTACATCGATTAGTCATTATTCACTTTCATCATTATATCATCTTTGCGGACCCGGGCTAGTAGGTCGTATTAGCCAACGATGTAAGAGAACGAGGAAAGGAATGTGTTCGCTACACATTCTAAAGCCACTGCTACATTTTAGGTTTACAGCACTCGACCATCGGTTACATCTCTACTATGCAACATTTAACCGAACGGCTACATTTTAGGCCTGCAGCACTCGGCCAACACGCCCCATATCCCTCGGGGACAAGGGCAATCCTCGTTCTTTCACAGTAGTTTCCTAAAGCGTACCAAGAATAGCACCCACTCCCACGAGCGGGCAGAATACGTAGCCATATATTCCTCGGGTTTACACCGCGATGGACATGGTAAGCTAAAGAATACTACCCCTATGAATCATGGTCCTAGTTTCAAGGTTAGTTTCAACACTTGGAGAGGAAAATCCACATTTTCCATACACATTCACAACTTGGGAAATCTCATTCCCACCACATGCATCTCCATCTGGGAGATAATTCCATCACAATGCACAATGTGGATTTCCTTCCATTTACTTGCTCGGCTTGCAACTTTCTGTGGGACTCAACCCTGTTATTACAATTCGACTCATGTTCACAAGAGAATCCCGAATTTCATACCTTTGATAATCATGTATCATTTTAGAAATCTCCTGGACTCGTTTCCTTGCTTCCAATGCCCAAATACACATTTTTAGGACTTACACTTCAGCACAACACTTAGACATCACTTTCATAACAATTAAACAAGGGCAAAGCATTGATATTTCTCATTTCATTTCGGGTGAACAGTGTCAGGTTTCTTTTTGAATATCCGAACGCCGTGAACAGTTTGATACTTATGAAATCAGGCATCCAGTTGATACGTATGCACAATTGGGACATGGTGATTCATCTTTTGGGGTCGATTCAACATACAATGAAGGTGGAAACATGCAATTTCCCCTTTACACTCGGATGAGCAGTGTCAGGGCCGATTTAGAGGGCCCAGACGCCGCGATCGGGTCGAAACGTGCGAGATCAAACTTGCGGCCGACATATATACATATTTAGGATGTGGGGATTCATATTTTCAAGTCAATTTCACGATACGCGGAAGGAAAACGGGAAATCTCTAATTTCGTGGGTCAGGGTTTCGGTGAAACCAAATTGAGTGAATCGGACACGATTCAAACAACTAACTACATAATCCTTGGACCTCAGGGCATGGGCTTCGTGATTCTAACGTTCACGGTGGGTATCGACACAAAATACCCAATAAAATCAAACAAAACATCGAAAGATAATGACAAGTGAGTATGAGAACATTTACCTCAACGCGTGCTTTCACCTTTATAACTAGCACTCGGACGGATTCGGACTCCACGGCCTCGATCTCCTCCCTTCTCTCACTAGAATCGGCACTCTCTCTCTCTAGAAGCTTCAGGGTTCATGGAAAAATGAGGAAAAAGAAGCACGACACGGCTTAAAAAGGCGCCACCGCTCGAGCGCGCCTTGAGCGAGCATTAGGCGGACGCGATTCTGGAATTCCCACTCGAGCGGAGCTCGAGCGGCCAGCTGGCAGGCGAGGTTCTAGAAAATGTGCTCGAGCTTCGCTCGAGTGTGCACCATGCGCAAGCCTGCTGGCGGCGCTTCAGTAGCACGAACCTAAATGCTTCTCGATTTTTCTTCCGATACCCAACCTTATTCATTCCATAGGCCTAGTATTGATCATTAGCATACTAATCACCTCATCATTATCAAGTTTTTAGACCCGAAACCTCACAATTCTCCCCCACTTATGAAAATTTCGTCATCAAAATTTAACAAGTCTCGAATTTTCAAATCAGAGGTGAACCCCTTATATGCTAACCTCATTTCCTCGGACAATGCCTATTTTAGGAACCTCAAGCATTGAATCGTTCTATTCTTTATCACAAGACAAATTCTTAGCCTCCTAGAATGGGTTCAACCCACACCTATTGGTGTTCTCAACCGCGGATACACGGAGGACTCCACAACGATTCCCCGAACTCCAAAAGCAACCTACAATAATGCTGGCTATTCCTCTAACTTAATTTGATACTTCAAACAGGCCAATGAACTTTCACTTCAATTCATCCCAAGCCTCGAAAGAATTCGATTACAGGAACCTCAACCTTATTTAGAAATCTCTGGGCCATGGGCCCACAACGCTTCCGCTGCGCTACTCTGATTATTACGATCCTAGGATAGCCATACCAGGAAGACAAATCCCACAATCGTCAAACTACAGCCACCTTCGAAACTACAATTGTAACGATCATCCCAAGATTCGACATAGCTTTCGGTCATTCATCCTATAACCTCAAAATCTAATAACTGAGTAACCTCAAGATCCCGTTGGCATACCAATGGGCCAACAGATCCAACCCAAACACGTCTTCCATAATTATGATAAGTGGGTTGCTCAAACCATCCTGAACAAACCGTAAGAACTTCGTATTTCGTGAACTCCTAGTTACCATACATCAATTACGGTTACGTCCCCCAAACTAAGGACATGATATTCTATTACCCAACCGTTGGACTTACTCACGATTTACCTTTCACATCTTCTAGGAAACTTCGAAGACATATTAAAGGCATCAATTGTCAGCATTGATGTCTTCTTTCCCCCACAAGAAAACACCAAGGTTCACCTTCCCAACCTTTAAACAAATTTGTCCACATGCAATATCATAAGATCATATTCCTCAATGACACAATCATTCTGGCTCTTAAAATTTTGGTAAGGTTATCTTCAAGGACAACATCATAAGTTCTCTAAATGGAACTTTAATGGCTAAATCCAACTTGCAAATGGGGGTACCACTGATCATGAACTTCTCCCCCACTTAAATCAAAGGTATCCACCTATCATGACGTGAGAGTCACATAACCTTAACGTTTCTTAAAGTATCACATTCTACAATAACTTATCAGACCCATTAGGGGTCAACCCAAATGTCATTAATGTTACTTGACCCTTTTTCAGTCCTCGAAAACTACCGTTTAACTTCGTTATAACAATTACAATTCTCTCCTATGCCGAACGTCTCACTGGTGTCAGATCACTTAACAACTTAAGTTAGACCCAAAATGATCATATGCTTTCACGACACTAATTGGTCTTCCCAATAGCCAATGCTTAAAATCTTACGAATCCCAAAATCATGTTACGAAAGAGCCACAAGCTTAACAAGGCATTCCTTTAACAAAACTTGCACTCCCTTCACAATGGGGACATACGGATAATCAGCCATAAAAACTTAGGACATAATCCTCAAATAACTACGTACACCCCATTATTCCTTTG
Source organism: Nepenthes mirabilis (assembly GCA_025585075.1). Taxonomy (NCBI): domain Eukaryota; kingdom Viridiplantae; phylum Streptophyta; class Magnoliopsida; order Caryophyllales; family Nepenthaceae; genus Nepenthes; species Nepenthes mirabilis. The sequence goes on along the minus strand of JAODPA010140013.1, from coordinate 3,474 downwards.
AATTCATCAATGAAGTCACCCCAACATGGAACCGAATGGCCAAAAGATCAAACCCATAAAATTTTATGAAACGCCAACGAGTCTACAAAACCCAAACGACATTTTTGGTCTTTATAGTGGCCATATCTTTATCCTGAATACCGCTGAGGCTACAACTTTATTGATCCACAATTGACATGCTATGGACCTAAATCGATCTTAGAATTCATCAAACCTTCACGACGGCCCACGAACTACGCCATCCATCCACAAAGTCTGCCCATCCAATCATTAATCTCCTAGCCATTTTGAAATTCGTGAACCACCTTATCGGTCCATCTATTTACCTCGAAGGTTCTGAAATATTTTACCACGATACCCAGGCCGATACTTCCACAGCCCTGCTTAAGATCCTCAACGATCTCTATTGAAACCGACATAACCTTAAATTACCAATAAAAGATAAATCAGCCAAATCTTCCTTTCGATAACATCCTCGATCAAATAGTCACACGACCAAAATCTTTCAGCTACCACAAATATCCTCTGGATGTTGTCAAATAAACGAATTAGACTTAGCGCAGATTCTCATTAGATACTTGGCAGGGCAGTCAACACTAATCTCCTAACACCTTCATCAATTCAAACTTACGCTTTAGATCTCCCACAACCCAATTGCAGGATATTATCCTTTACCAAGACAACTATATTAGCACTGTAGTTCACCCACTGAACTACTATTAAGATCAGATTAAGACTTAATACTTTAACTATCTTAAGTTCATACCCAAAATTGCACAATTCAATTACAAGGCACAATATGTTTACCAACACAATTCGGATCGACTTGATAACTTACTGACCAAGTCATTCAAACGTCACGTCAAAATTGGCACCACAAGATGGTTCAAGTTAACCCAACCAATCGTATCCACGAACTCTAAAAATATCACAACCTCGACACCATTTGTATCGAACTTAGATCCTTTATTAAATAAACCTAGGGATCATAAAACTATATATATAATCGGGATCCCAAAGATGCAAGTGTTGTTATATCAAGATTGAGAAATTTCATCTCCTATCTCGGCAATCCACATATTTCCCTCATGCTTCATCACTACCGAAACTCTGATCCTAAGGCACTGGATTTCTTCACTTCAAGGTCACAGGATACAAACTATCCTTAATCCAACGACCATGCCATCTACACTTAGGTCATAGTCCCAAAGTCTCTTCGGAAAGGCATTTATCCAAAATTTTTACGTGAACATTCACTTTGATACATCCTTTTACCTTTCCAAACACTAGGTTACCTTTGCCGCTACTACAAAGCCTATGTCCTCCAATCGCACATAACTCAAAACACAATGCAACATGGGCTCGGAATCCCCAAAACGACACCAGATCACAATATTAAACCCAAGAGCCTTACCTCCTGTCACGACAGGTGACATTAACACATTGAGTTAATATCTTAGGACACTGATTTAAAACACTGAACCTTTTCACTGCCTGTCCATGAATAAAGACATCCTTAAATCTTGCGATCGAACTAACCACTATTGAAACACGCTCCCAAGAGTCTCATCGACACAAAGCATTAATCCATGAAACTTCCATAACACATGGGATAATATCTCTTAATCCCCAAGACCCATGATCTTTCTCACGTCAACCAATCGAGGTCAACTTCACTTCCTATCTAGCATGGGGCAATACGCTATATCTTCTACTGGACATGGAGTCACCGAAATGTCATATAAAGTCTTAAAATCCACATCTCGACCTTAATAGGATCTGGACTACCTAGAAGTCCAGACACTTTAGTATTTCCAAAACAATTATGAATTGTTAGCCTAGAACTTCATATGCCCGAACTTAACTCCACCCTATTCATCACGTTCCCTAGGTTGACCTGGCAACCCTTCGCAGCAAAATACCAACCTAAGAACTTCAACCAAGACCGATCAAACTTAAACCTCAAACCGAGATTAATTAACTTAGGCCTCGAATCAACACTGATTAATTCAATAACCCAATTGATGCCAATCAAATTCCAACATTAAGATGTCTCTATACACCATCTTCCTCTCGACCCTACAACGAATCACTAATATAGTAGTCCCCGTCTAAGAGCCACTACTAATATTTCCTTGAGACCGAGACATTTCGCGTTAAGTCACTCCCTGAACACTAGCAAGGACACATAAGCTTGCCAATCGAACTAAATCATCACTCTTAATGTGAGGTTCCCAAAACAAAATAGAAGTCACGTGAGGCTAGGAATATCTCTCCACATAATATTAGAATATTGGATAAATAAATAGAGAAACTTGGTAAAAATCTGGGGACTTTTAATGAAGAAAATGCCACCGGAAGCTTTCCCTCTCAACACACGCTCAAATTCACTCAAAACAGCCACCGCTTGATGCATGCTCGATCCTCCGCTCGAGCAAAAACAACAAAAGCCCAGCCGCCTGATGCATGCTCAAGGCCGGCTCGAGCGAAGCTTCCAGAATCCTCTAGAAACCTTTATCGCTTGCTTGGCGCTCGAGCCCCGCTCGAGCGGAAATTCCAGAACCTTCCGGAATGCTCCCGCTCGCCAGCCGCACTCTAGAACCCTTTAGAATCCTCCGACGCTGGCTGCTCGCCTGAAGGGCGCTCGAGCGGCCCGAGGCCTATATAAAGACCGCCAGCCAGCGGGCAGGGGGCAAGCGCGGGGAGAGGAAGAGAGAGAGGAAGAGAGAGAGAGAGAGAAAGAAAGAGAGAGGAGGAACAATGTGAAGAAGAAGGAAGGAAATGGAGGCTCTCGAGGCCGATTCCGAGTTCAAGCTAGTTGATCGAGGCCGATTCTGAGTTCAAGCTAGTTGAAGAAAATATGGAGCACATCGAGGCAAGTATTCTCATACTCACTATTTGCTATACTGTGATTTTGACGTTCCGATACCCTCCCAAACTATGAAAATTATATCGCCATGATTAATGATGAAAGAATATTCTAAATTAATGCTAAGAAATGAATCACTACATCCCGACTACGCAATCTATCTCATGAAATACGGTCCATCCACAATGACTGGACTTTAACGAAATGCTATTACTGTTCATGAGAAGTAAATGAAAAATATGCATCCTCTTGATATGAAAACTATGATTAATGAATATTTGAAATTGTACGATTCAAGAACGGGCTCCGGAGGACCCCAATATGATTGGCTCATCAACGGTAAGGAAATCCAATTCCTTTAAATATTGTTGATCATGCTTATAAAGTGACTTATGAAAAATGCTAAAAGTCCTCAAAGAAAGATAAGAACGAATGGGAGAATGAAATGAAAGGAAATCCACAATGGATATGTGAAACCTCCCGTGTGGTGGGAAAAATGATGAAATCTCCCGTGTGATGGGGGATATAATACGAAAGTCTTCAACAGAAGATAAGAACAAATGGGAAAATGAAATGGAAGGAAGTCCACAATGGATATGTGATTG
>JAODPA010140002.1:0-15941 GCA_025585075.1 Nepenthes mirabilis | reverse complement strand
ACATGAGTGAGCGTGGCATGGGTCACTTGGCCAGGAAGGGTCTCATCCCTGAGGTGGATGGAGACATGCCTAGGACGTGTCCTCACTGCATGGCGGGGAAACAAAGAAGAGTCTCCTTCTCCGGAGACGTAACTTCCAAGAAGTCCGAGATCTTGGAGCTTGTACACACGGACGTGTGTGGCCCTCTCCCGGAGAAGTCTTTTGGAGGTGCACAGTACTTTGTGACCTTCATAGACGATTGCTCGAGGAAGCTGTGGGTGTTCCCGCTGAAGACCAAGGACCAGGTCGCGGAAACTTTTCAACAGTTCCACGTCCTTGTTGAGCGGGAAACCGGGAGGAGACTAAAGGCAATAAGGAGCGACAACGGTGGCGAGTACATTGGACGGTTTGATGCCTACTGCAGAGCTCATGGCATCAAACATCAGAAGACTCCACCAAAGACGTCGTAGTTGAACGGAGTGGCCGAGAAGATGAACCACACCCTTATGGAAAGGGTTAGGTGCATGCTGTCTGAGGCGAGGCTGGGAGGATCTTTTTGGGCCGAGGCCTTGAGGCCGGCCGCCGATGTTATTAACTGCTCGCCCAGTAAACCTCTACACGGGGAAGTTCCTGAGCTGATTTGGACCAGGAAAGAACCTGCATACAGTCATCTGCGGACTTTCGGCTGCAAGGCCTTTGTCCATGTTCTGAGATATGAGAGGGCCAAACTGGAGCCAAAAACACTACAATGTGTCTTTCTGGGCTATGGTGAGGAAGAATTTGGGTACAGGTTTTATGACCCAAAAACAAAGAAGCTGGTTCGTTCCCGCGACGTGATCTTCGTTGAGGACGAGACCATAGAGGACTTTAAGAAAGATGTAAAGTCTCTTTCCAGTACCTCCCGGACGGACAGAGTTGTGATTGAAACTGTCCGTCCTGTACCTCTTGTATCCGATGTTCTCGGATCAAGAGTAACTGCTAACCAGGATCAGGCGAGTACAGTGCCTCAGGATCAGGTTGAAGATGTGGTAGCTCAGCAGGGTGAGGTAGCCCGTGTGAGGCGGCGTCCAGGCAGAGACGTCCGTCAGTCCGCTTTCCAGCAAGTGAGTTTGTCCTCCTCACTGATGTTGGAGAACCAGAGAATTTTGATGAGGCTATGAATAGCACTCAGAAGGATGAATGGTTTGAAGCCATGCAGGAAGAAATGATTTCTCTTCATGAAAATCAGACTTTTGAGCTGGCTAAATTGCCCAAGGGGAAGAAGGCTCTGAAGAACAAATGGGTCTTCCGCCTGAAGGCAACCGAGGACGCAAGAAAGCCAAGACACAAGGCACGACTTGTGGTGAAGGGCTTTGGTCAACGAAAGGGTGTTGACTTTGATGAAATCTTCGCACCCGTTGTGAAGATGTCCTCGGTCCGCCTGGTACTCGGACTGGCAGCAGCGTTGGACCTGGAGATAAAGCAGCTGGATGTTCGGACAGCTTTTTTCCATGGAGATCTGAAGGAAGAGATCTACCTGGAGCAACCAGATGACTTTGAAGTTAAAGGGAAGGAAGGACTTGTTTTCCGCTTGAAGAAGAGCTTGTATGGGCTGAAACAAGCTCCGAGACAGTGGTACCGGAAGTTCGAGTCTGTCATGGTCAAGCAAGGTTACCATAAAACTTCTTCGGACCACTGTGTCTTTGTGCAGAAGTTTTCGAAAAGCGACTTTGTCATCCTTCTCCTTTATGTGGATGACATGCTGGTTATCGGACAGAACAGTGCTCGAATCAAGAAGCTAAAGGAGCAACTGGGGCAGTTTTTCGCCATGAAAGACCTATGACCGGCGAAACAGATTCTGGGCATCAGGATTTCTCGTGACCGAGAGGGCAGGAAGCTTTGGCTGTCCCAGGAAAGCTATATTGAGAAGGTGCTCCAAAGGTTCAATATGGAAGGCTCCAAGGCTGTCAGTACCCCTTTGTCCAACCACTTCAAGCTGAGTAAACAGCAGTGTCCGTTCTCAGACACTGAGAAGGCGCGCATGAGTAAGATTCCTTACTCGTCGGCCGTTGGCAGCTTGATGTACGTGGCCGTGTGTACGCGGCCGGACATTGCTCATGCGGCTGGCCTTGTGAGCAGATTCCTCTCAAACCCAGGTATGGAGCATTGGTCAGCGGTGAAGTGGATCTTCAGATATCTTTGCGGGACCTCCAGGACGGGTTTACAGTTTGGAGGTGAAAAGCCTCAGCTGATTGTGTACACGGACGCAGATATGGCAGGAGACGTTGATTCTCAGAAATCAACTTCTGGATACTTGGTAAAGTTTGCGGGAGGGCGGTCTCCTGGCAGTCCAAGTTGCAGAAGTACGTCGCTCTCTCTACGACGGAAGCAGAGTTCATTGCAGTGACCGAGGCCTGTAAAGAGATGCTTTGGATGAAGAGGTTCGTCCAAGAATTGGGTCTAAGGCAAGAGACGTACGAGATCCTTTGTGATAGTCAAAGTGCCATTCACTTGTGTAAAAACTCCTCATTCCATTCTCGGTTAAAACACATTGACGTGCGATATCATTGGGTGAGAGATGTTTTCGATGATGGGCAGCTATCAATTGGAAAGGTCCGCTCGAACGATAATGAGTCAGATATGTTAACAAAGGTTTTACCAAAGGGAAAGCTGGAACCTTGTTGTGACGTTGCTGGTTTGACTAACTCCACTCTCACCCGGTCGTGAGGGGAAGTTTGTTGGGGTCACTCCCGATTGGCTTTTGTCCGCGGTCTCAATTGGAGCACTTGGACGAGGACTCCATCCACGCGTGCGTTGACTTATTCTCTCATTAATGACCTACGGCAGCAATAAATACGGGCAGGCTACTGTTGCAGTCTGATTGGAAGTTGGTGGCGGCCACAACTTCCAAGACATTGCAGGCCTGCCAGGCGACATGCCCTGCCACCCTAGCGCTAGGATGGCTGGGTAGCCTCCTAGACTGGTGAATATATATATATATTTATTTACATGTATATATATATAGGGTAAAGATCACTCAACAAAGCACGAAAGAGGTTGGTGAGTAGTGGTGTGCCTTTGTGAGCGACCATTTTTGTGAGACTTGTGAGAGAAACACTTTAGTGAGAGAAAGTTGTACATTTGAGATTGTTTTCTTTCATTTGAGCTTGTGTAGCTAACGCTTGTAAACAATCCTTTTATAGTGTATTCTTTCGTGGTTTTTCCCTTGTTGCAGAAGGGTTTTCCACGTTAAATTTGTGTGTTCCCTCTCATATTTTTCTCCACCTTTCTCGTCCGTCCGAGAGCTTTGCTCTCTGTTTCTGTCCGAGCGATTGTGTCCGCTCGGCCTTCCACGCGTTTTACTCCGACAATATGCACTCCAGGGATGGGCGATGGATTCGGAAACGGCTGAAGGAGGAGCCCCACAACAAGGGCTTGTGGACTCAGCCTCCTCATTGCTCAAGGCAAAAATCTTCGAAACTACAGAGACATCAGTTCTCAAATGATTTTGGAGACATCCAACCGAATCAGGCTGATTCACATTTTGTGAAATCAGAGGGTCTGGATTGGAGAGACCAGAAGGCATAGTTACTGGAAGAGGAGATTTAGGGTTGGGAATAAGATGTGGGGACTCAGATGGGTAAATACCCGACGTCGAGGGGAAAACGCCCTTAATGGGCGAAGACGGCTGTCTTAGAGAATCAGACGGCACCCCAAATCTGCCGTCCATGGCAGATGCCGGCACCAACCTGGCCAGAACAGCAAAATTTCAAGTTTGAAATGTGAAAACCTAGAGAGAAGAGAGAGACTCTTTCTCTAGAACCAACACCACTCACGCCACAAAGTTTACGATTTCATATTGACAATCTACTATTATAGAATCAGTGGTCTACTTTGACACCATTGGGCTGTTTGTCTGGCAAATTCAGCCAGATGTTGTAGCCCCTTGTATCATCTTGAAGGAATTGGTGCCGCTGAATTTCAATATTCTGGTGGCTATATTTCTTTTTGTTGATTTGGTGCTAGTATGCTTGCTACTTTACTGTGGTAAGATTATGTTGCAGGCCTCTGGGTTTGCCTTTGTCTGGCTTCTCTAGCCTGTGTGTCTGGCTGTTTCAGTCAGTAAGATGAAGGTGTTTCTTTGCACCAATTTGAATCTAAGGTGTTTTGGTCTGCTACAACGGTCTCTGCTGTTGCTTTTGCTGTGGCTGAATCCTGTGCTGAAGGAAGTTCGGTTTGGTTTTGGGTTTGCAATCCTTGCCTTTGCTTTTGCCGATCTGGAATTGCTGCCGGTTTGGTTTGATGTCTTGGCCGTCCCAGTGCCGATCACGTTTGTCGCTCGGTTGATGCCTAGTTGGTTTTGACGCCCTTATACCGGTCTGGTTACATGGCCTATTGCTGATCTCGATTTGAGGCAGGTGTGTTTCACAATCGCTGAGGTGGACAAATTGGCGCCTATTAAAACTATGCATTAATTGACCGATCGGGATCAGGAGTGAAATGCCGATCTCGTTTTGCTTCTTAATTGCCGATTTGGCCTTTGATGTGTTTCGCCGATTTGGATGTGCACCATTATGCCGATCTCCTGGTGCTACCTGGTCTCAAGGTGGTCCCCATGATGCAAGGGTGCAGTTGCCTCTTCACTTTGCTGTTTGAAGACTGGGCTGCAGTTAGGTTGAAAACAGCTTTTTTGTTAACTGGCTGATGTATAATGATTGTACTCAGTTTATGTTTTCTGTTAGATTGTTACTCTTAGGAGCTTTTTGAGATTTTCTATGATGTTTCAGTCGCTCGGGGTATGCCCCAACTTTTTATGTTCTAACTTCAAGTCAAAAAGCTTGGAGTTATAACATAAACTTTTGTAAATTTTTCTCCCTTAAATCCAAAATACACACTTGCCTACGAAAAAAAAAAAACATGCAACAATTCATCAGTATTGAGGCAGAATTAAAAGGAAGAGGAAGGGGCAACTAGCTAAGGGTTGTGAGCGAGCTGAGAAACTACTGCAAAGGCAGTGGTACATGTGCAGAGAAGTTGCCTGGGCTGGTTCTTGGCCCAGGCATTTGGTTGACTGGAAATCCAAAAAAAAAGCTGCCTTGGCCGGCATTGCCTTTGTGCCGCCTTTTGTCTTGGAAATGCCGGGTTGGAAATTGCTCGGTATGTAGTAGTTGTTGCAAAATGCCAGCTTGGCATGTGGATCCACATGCAGCAAATTGCCAGGATGCCCCTTGACCGGTTTGTACCATGGTAATGCGTGCTTTTTGCCTGAGTTTTCAATGAAGCGGGCAGGGCAGTGCTGCTTGCCTGGTAGGGTTTTCTGCTGCTCTGGAGTATACATTCTGATGTGCGCTGTGGGCTGGTTTGCTTCTTGCCTGTGTTGGTTTGTTGCCGGAGTGAGAAAAAAAAAGGAGGTTTGGTCGGTTAACTAGTTGACCAACAATTTTGGTATTTGGCCGGTCAACTGTTGACCGGCCAATATGGTTGCTTTCACTTTGCTTTGGGCGAAATGGTTTCACCTCGTTGGCCATGGAAGCTGGAATGGTTTGGTCAATGGATGAATGCTTGTTTCGATATGGATTGACATTTTTGGGCAGTATGGTCTGTGATTGGCCATGCTGGACGGATGTGGGCAGGGTTGTGCTGTGTGGCCGGTATGGTTTTCTGCAGAGGATCGTTGTGGCTGCCGGTTTGGTGTCATGCTGACATTGCCCATCTGCCCGGTATGATGAACTCCGTGTTCGGTATGCTTTAGTCTGGTCGGTATGGAGTTTGGCTGTTTTGTGGGCTTGCCGTGCTATGCTTATGCCGGACGGCTCCTATTGCTGACTTACTAAAATGCCGAAGAGTACGAGCTTGTTCTCTGCAAAGAGCCGAGATGAAAATTTTTGAGATACTTTTGACCGAGGGATATGCTAAATGGCGTGATGCAACCGACCGCGGTGAATATGGCTTTGCTTGCGGCAAACGTCCGAGATGCAAATGACCGTGATGTAAATGCTCGAGATGCATAGGGATCTCTTTTTGGCCGATTACTCCGGCACATTGCCCGGAGTGATTTTTTTTGGACTGGATTTGGACCCGTTGTTTTGACTTGCTTGATTGAGGGCCTTTGATGAATGTAACATTTACCGTTTTTATCTTTATCTGGTTTTATGATATGTTTCATGGTTTTCGGGGGATGCCCTGTGTCTTTGTTCTAAATCTAAGTCGGTAAATCACTTGGAGATAGAACAATAATTTTATACTTTTTCCTTTTTATTTATAAAATTTACTTACCAAAAAAAATCATGTGCCGAGAAGGTGCTCTTATATATATACAAGTGTGTGTGTACGTGTACACACACACAAATATATATTGCCTTGTACACATTTATTTCATTAATTTAAGCCAGTTTCATGCATGTACGAGTCTTAACAATTACTCTACTTCAGTGGATGAGCATGCAATTATTGGCCATTTATTTACAAATAATGAATTATTATTGATGGCAAAAAAAATATGACATACCTTAATTATCATCAAGTCAAAATGCAGGTAACCTTTGAATGCATAATCACACCCTCAAAAGTATGTCTCCAAGGCATGGCAGAATACAATTCAGTAGTTTAGTTGACTAATGAAAACTAATAAACAGCCATTAAAAATAAATCCCATGTGATGATGAAGAAAACAAAGTATTAGCACACTACAATTTTATTTTACAGATGATGCATACTTGAATCTGACTTTGAATGGGTTCGAATTCGTCTGGATGGTTTGAACTGGCTCTATTCACTGAGTGCGAATCCTGCACACCACTAAAGTGAATAAGAGGTTAGTGTGTCGGCGGAAATTTGTCCCACCGAAAACACTCTGACGCTCAAGTTAGTAAAGCCTCCAAAGATCAGGAAGGTAATGCTGAAAAGCGAGAGAAAGTAAAAGGAACGGGAGTGCTGGCTTGTCGAGGACATGAGCGATCGATTCCTACTCACACAGAGCGTAAGGAAATGATGTTCAGAAAGCATGGAAGCCTCCGGGAATGACTCTTGGGAAGCCGATTGGGTCTCCAGGAAACTGGAGGCCTCTGGTGGGTTTAGAGTATGAGCGCCCGTAAGAGTGGAAGAGATGATGGGCCTCCCTCCAGTACTCTGTAAGCACTCGTGGATATAAGAGTTCTCTCTGTAAGCAAGAACGTGAGAATTGTTACTATAAGAGATCGTCTCTGTATGCCAGAAATTGCATGTAAGAGCTTCTTGAGTGTCAGTGAGCACGTATGGATCAGAATGCGATGTCTGTAAGCAAAAGTGTGTATCTCAGAATGCGTTACTCAGAAGCCGTCTTTTGTGTAAGTAAGAATGTCTTTTCTGTCAGTGAGAAGCTGTCTCTGAATCAAAATTCTAGGGTTTACTTAAGGTTGACAGGGTGATCTCTCTCATTTGGAAGGTGTGATCCCCTGAGTTATTCTTAGTTGGCCTGCCTTCCAGAGATGGTGCCAGTTACCAAACGGACCAAGATAGCTTCCTTCCACATTGGCCAGTGGCTTTCCCAAATGGCTCACCTTCCTTCTGTGTATTTTACCGTTGGAGAGCCCCAGTTGGTAGGAAATTGGGAAAATATGGCGCCTTTCCTGTGGGAAGGGCGCTGATTTTGTGAACGTCCATTTTGGGAGCTGGCTGGGATCGTGGAAGATGCTGGGAGGATCGTTGCTGGCCGTCTGATGGATCGTGGGTTCAAGTGGGCCAGGTCCGTAACCGTAAAAAGATCTTTTTGGGCTTACTGTTACAGTACATCCGGTCAACACCTGGGTTAACCGTCCGCACGCGAGTTGCCCGTCTACTGAGGTCTGGACGGTATCCTGGACCTTTCATGGTTTGGGCCTGTTCTCCAACTGGGTCGTTCACGAGTTGACCGTCCAGCAGGCCGTTCCATTTTCGATATACCCATTACTAGTCTCCCCATGCTGGTGGCCAAAATTCTGGCCTCCGGTATGTTCATGATGGGATGCCCCTTACTGTCCTTCATCGTTTGAGGATCCCGGAGAACTCTATGAATGGCATAGAGGGAAACTTAACCAGAACTGTTGACCGTCTGTGGCCAGTTTTGGATAAGAACATTGATCGAAACTATTGACCGTCTTGGTCAGTTTCGGAGAAGAATATTGACCAGAACTATTGACCGTCTTGGTCAGTTCCGGAGAAGAATATTGACCAGGACTGTTCCGGAGAAGAATATTGACCAGGACTGTTGACTGTCTTGGTCAGTTCTGGAGAAGAATATTGACCAAAACTGTTGACCATCTGTGGCCAGTTTCGGAGAAGAACGTTGACCAAAACTGTTGACCGTCCTTAGCCGATTCCTGGGAAGAACGTTGGTCGGCACTGTTGAGCGTCCTTGGTTAATTCTGAAAGATTTTCTACCAGTCTTGATGGACGCGTGGTCATCAGCCGGCTTGTAGGCCAGAATAAGACACGTGTCTCCTTTTGGTTGGGCGAATATCCTTGCCATTAATGCGTCAGAGATCCGCCTTTTGAAGAGCCAAGCAGGGAGGCGACACATGGCAGGACTGACGGCGTCCTTTCTGAGGGGTTTAAGGCATTTTTGTCATTCAAGTTTCCCTCCACATTTCGAAAACCTTCTGTGCCTCCTAGCCTTCGTCTTCTTCGTTTCTAACTTCTCAGAAACCCTAGCTCTTCCAGTAATCCATGGCCTCCGTCGCTGACATCGCCTCTGTCCTTAGAGAGGTGGACGTTAAAGTATTGTGCGTAGAGTTTAACATTCCAAAGGAAATCGCTTGGAGGGTCACTGGAAAGGACGACAGAGCCTTTGCTCCACCAGCAGGGTATATCACAGTGTATGAGGCCCACCTGAGGAGCGGCCTCCTTCTTCCGTTGCCGGACGATTTGCTGTCCGTACTACGAGCCCTACGAGTCCCAATAGCTCAACTCCACGCCAACGCCGTCCAGTATCTCTGTACCTTATGTATTTTTCTTTGAAAACATTCTAAGAGGCTAAGAATGTCGATGGAGAAGGGCTTGTTTAAAATAAACCAGGGAGGAGAGTGGATATTGCTCGTCCCCCATTCTCGCCTGAAAATAGACACGGCCATTTACGACTCGTTGAAGAACTGGAAAAAGCGTTTCTTTTTTGTGAGTGTCGGGGCAACCTGGTCCCTTGTGAAGGACTGGGGCTAGGTTCCGGAGATGTATACGGGGACGCCGTCTGTGACGGAGACGGCGGCCTTGGAGTGGTTGATCAATTTGGTCAAAGAGAACCCTGCTGACTTTAAGAGGGATTTCCTGGTTTCCAAGGCAGAGATCAGGAAGGTGAACTGGGGACCGCCTTCCCCGGTTTAAAAGCCTACGCCGCCAGCAAGGACGATGCGGTTGGAGGACTCCAAAGGCTTGATCATCCGTATGCGGCATACGGATGAAGGGTTTATCGGCCCGTTACCTGAGAAGGTGCTGGAGACGCCTTCATCATCGTCGTCCCGTATAGATTGTCACTGCCGGGATCTGCAGCGGCCCTAGCAGTGCTGCGGGGACGGAGGAGACCTATGAGAACTGGCCGGAGAATTAGGAGAAAGCATCATCCTGGCACAGCCCGTGCCTCAAGTGGTTCCTTGTGCGGCGTTGACAGAGCCTTTTACAGAGCCCACTGGCGAGCCAGCGGTGGAGGTGTGGGAGCCATCCGTTAACTCTCCAGTTATGCGGACTCCTGCTGTGGAGCCAATGGTGGAGCGTGATCCTCCAGTAGCTACTGCAAAGGTTGCAGTTGAGGAGCCTGCAGTTGCCATGGACGAGACTGATGAGCGTCTGGAGAGCATTCTGGAGGAAGCTGCCACCAGCTCGGCTCGAGATGATGCTCCTAGTCCACCGTCGCCTGGGCCAGGTCTGGAGGCTAGGCCCGTGAGGAGATTTTGGTAGGTATAATTCTTGGTGATTGATTCCTCATACTTTCTCCTTTCCCAGATTTCTGACTTGTCCTTTGTCTCTTGTGCAGCTGAGGAAGCCGGCTTCTGCCATCATCAAAGTGGTGGAGTAGCGTGACAAGGCGATCGCTGATAGGGAGAGGCGGAGTTGCCTAGCTGGATGCCAGGCTGGCTGTTTTGGGAGGGGAGCACCGCGAGGAGATTGCTGCCTTCGAGACTATCCTGACGGGTGTGGAAACGGAGAACGACAGCTTGAAGGCTGAGGTTGCTCACTTGAAAGAGGGGGACGATCGAGGCAAAGCACGCATCAAACGGCTTGCCGAGCAAGTATCCACCTTGGAGAACGACCTGAGTCTCCGGATCCGTCCCCACGAGGTCGAGGGCATGATGCACGCACGGTTGGTGGAGGGGGTCAACGTTTGTCGGCATGTTGCGCGGTTGATCGACCCCGACTTCCCCATTGAGCACCTCAACTTAGCAAACCGTGCGGTGCAGCGTAAAGACGACCTCGTGGGGGAGCCCCTGGACAGTCAGAGGCATCCGCCGCCTCCGTAACCTTTTGTACATTTTTTTTTGTACTTATGTAATTTGTAACATGTTCAAAGCAATAAAATAGAAGTTCTTTTCACTTTTGTGTCCATTTACCTTACTGCCTTTTGTGTTAGCAAGCTTTGTTGCATTGGGTGGCCAACTTGGTTGGCTAGCTGCCATTGTTGGGCTACCTAAGAAGCGAAGTCCTTAGGCTTGGCAGGTGATTGTGTTAACTAGCCTGGTGGCACTGCCTAAGTGATGACTTGGATGGCCAACGTTGGAGAAGGATTCTCCCTTCGACCGTCGCTGACTAATCACGCTATCTGCTTGTAGAGGAGGTCGTTGCGTGTGCTGCCTAAGCCCACTAAGGTTTTGACCACTATCGGTCCACTTGGATGACCATGATTTAATACGACCGCTAATGGGCCGCCTGGATGACCAGGGTTTAGATACGACCACTAATGGGCCGTTCGGATGACCAAGGTTTATATTAGATCACTTATGGGCCACCTGGATGACCAGGGTTTATAATAGATCGCTTATGGGCCACCTGGATGACCAAGGTTTAAATACGATCGCAAATGGGCCGCTCAGATGACCGAGGTTCAAGTTCGACCACTTATGGGCTGCCTGGATGACCATGGTTTAACGAGAGGGTGAAGACCCTCCAGACTTAGGGGCAGTCTAGGTTGGGTAACCTGCAAAGAGAAAACAATGCACATGCACAAAGGAATGATGCTAAGCAAACACGTATTTTTTGTGAATTCAAAACAAGCAAGCGAGTGCAAACAATAATACAAATACATACCTGCGTCTACTACTGGAAGTAGCGTCTGAGGTGGATTGCGTTCCACGTTTGCGGAACCAGTTTTTTGTCCTGGCTCCGGAGTTTGAAGGCTCCGTTTCGCAGGACGGTGGAGACGAGGAAAGGCCCTTCCCAATTAACGAAGATTTTATTGCAACCGGCCAGCTTGCTTGTGGCCTCGATGCCTCGTAGGACCAGGTCTCCTATATCGAATCGTCGTGCCTTAACTCTTTTGTTGTAATATCGGGCGATCCAATATTGGTAAGCCACTATCTGTACTCTGGCAGCGTCGCGGGCTTTCTCTAGCAAGTTTAGGTGCTCCCTGATTTTTTGGGAGTTAGCCGGTGGGTCGAAGGACTCCGCCCTAAGACTTGGAAGCCCGATTTTGATCGAAATTACCGCCTCAGTCCTGTAACAGAGGTTGAAGGGCGTCTCGCACGTTGGTTCCTTCGGGGTCGTTTGATAAGACCAGAGAACGGAAGGGGAGCTCGTCTGCCGAGGAGCCCCATGCGTCCTCCAGCTTAGATTTTAACCCATGGAGCAACGTTCGATTTGTGACCTCCACCGATCCGTTTATTTGGGGGTATGCCACCGAAGTGTAGACTAGCTTGATGCCAAGGCTGACGCAATACTTGGTGAAGCATTTCCACGAGAACTGTCTTGTCGGTCACAACGACCTCGGGGACGCCGAATCTACAGACGATGCTCTGGCGAAGGAACTCCAGGGCATTATGCTCTGTGATCTTTGCCAGTGGGATGGCTTTGACCCACTTGGTGAAGTAGTCGATACCCACGATAATGAATTTCCTTTACCCTGTGGCAATGGGAAACGGGCCGAGAAGATCGAGCCCCCATTGCGCGAAGGGCCAAGGGGCCTGAAGGGTCTTCAGATTTGCGGATGGTTGGCGGTGAAGGTTGCTGTGAAGCTGGCATCTTTCATATTTCTTCATAAACTCCAGCGCGTCATTTTTCATTGAGGGCCAATAATAACCCTGGCGCATGACCTTGAAGGCCAAGTTTTTTCCGCCAATGTGCGACCCACATATCCCGAGGTGGACTTCGCCTAAAGCGTAGTCAGCCTCTTCAGGAGTTAGACAGCGGAGGTATGGAGTCGAGTAGCCACGGCGGTATAACCGTCCGTCAACCACATCATACCAGCCGGCTATCTTTCTTACCCGTTTGGCTTTCTCCACATCCTCTAGCAATGATCCGTCCGCCAGATAGCTTAGGAAAGGCGTCATCCAGTTTTTCACTTCGGAAATCTGCATTGCCTCTCGCTTCTCAATGCTTGGAGCGTTTAGGATCTCCCACATGTCCCTCGAAAACTGTTCTGGGTATTTGGTTGCAGCGGCTTGGCCAATTGGTCCGCCTTTTAGTTTTCAGTTCGGAGAACATGAACTAAGGTCAGTTTGTCGAAACCCTGGGAGGCTTCCCTTGCCTTTGCCAAGTACTTGGCCAAGTGAGGGTTGTTCGCCTCAAAGCCTATGTTAATCTGGTTAACGATTAGCTTGGAGTCGCTGTAAACTGTCAGTCTCTTGGCAGAATATTCCTTGGGTAACCGCAATCAAGCCAATAGGGCCTCGTACTCGACAACGTTATTGGTTGCTGGGAAATTGATCCTGAGTGAGTATTTCACTTGAAACCCATCGGGAGACGTAAGGACCGCTCCAGCGCCACTGCCCGTATCCTTAGACGATCCGTTCACGTGGAGTATCCATTCCGAAACTTCGTCAAGCAGTTCCGCACTTTCCTCGGGCTGTTCCTCGAGAACTAGGGTTGTAGTCTCAACAATGAAGTCGGCCAGTGCCTGTGCCTTTACAGCAGGCTTGGGCTGAAATTCAATGTCGAACTCGCCCAACTCAATAGCCTATTTTACCAATCGTCCAGAAATATCGGGTTTTTGGAGTATATTTTTAAACAGTTGGTCCGTGAGGACCACTATCCAGTGGCCTGAAAGTAGGGCCTTAACTTTCACGCGGAGAATATTAGTGCCAAGGCTAATTTTTTTGCGCACGAGTAACGGGTCTCCGGGCCGGTCAATGTTTTACTCACGTAGTAGACCAGCTGTTGAGCGTCAGAGTCCTGGCGCATGAGGACAGAATTGAGGGACGTCTCCGACACTGCCAAATAAAGGTATTGCTCCTCTCCGCCCTTGGGTGACACCAACAACAGCGGGCTGGCCAGATGCCGTTTTAGTTCATTGAAAGCGGTTTGGCAGTTCGCTGTCCATTGAAACCTGTTGGATTTTGTTCCTCTAAGGGCCTTGAAAAAGGGTTGGTACTTGTCACTGGACTTCGCAAGGAAGCGGGACAATGCTGCCAGCCATCCAATCAGTCGCTAGACGTCCTTTACGTTCCGTGGCGG
The DNA here is from genome assembly GCA_025585075.1 of Nepenthes mirabilis. NCBI lineage: Eukaryota > Viridiplantae > Streptophyta > Magnoliopsida > Caryophyllales > Nepenthaceae > Nepenthes > Nepenthes mirabilis. Next base: position 2,375 of record JAODPA010140002.1, on the reverse strand, counting down.
AGCCATGTTGGCGAGCGCCTTGATTTTCTCTGGGTTTGCCTCGATCCCCCATTAGGAGACGATGAGACCCAGGAATTTACCGGAGGCCACTCCGAAGACACACTTAACTGGATTCAGCTTCATGTGATGATTACAGAGCACCTCGAATGACTCTTCCAGGTCGCAGATGTGGACACCGGTGACCTTACTCTTGACGAGCATGTCGTCAACGTAGACCTCCATGTTGAGACCAATCTGTTTTTCGAATACTTTATTGACAAGCCGTTGGTAGGTCGCTCCAGCGTTTTTAAGTCTAAAAGGCATTACTTTGTAGCAGTATGTGCCCTGATCGATCATGAACGAGGTGTGCTCATCGTCCTCTGGGCTCATCCAGATCTGGTTGTAACCCGAATAGGCATCCATGAAGCTTAGCAGCTCATATCCGGCCGTTGAGTCAACCAGCAGGTCGACCCTGGGCAAGGGAAAGCTGTCCTTTGGGTAGACCTTGTTAACGACAGTAAAATCGACGCACATCTGCCATTTTTCGTTGCTTTTTTTTACTAAGATGACATTAGAGAGCCAGTCCGGGTAGTGGACTTCTCTAATGAAGCCTGCGTCCAGTAGCTTCTTCACCTCCTCTCGGATGGCGGTCAGCTTTTCAACAGAGTGGTTCCTCCGCTTCTACCTGACGGGTTTTCGGCCGGAGTCAAGCCCCAAATTATGGACCATCATTTCTGATGGAATTCCAGGCATGTCTGCTGGAGTCCATAAAAAATAGTTCAGCGTTCCTTCGCAGGAACGCAACCAATTCATCGCACAGTGGTCCGGTGAGTGAGCCGCCGATCTGTACACATTTATCCGGCTCCTCCGGGTCCAGTGGGATTAGATCCGTGGCTTCACCGGACTGCGCTTGCTGAAGGGTTGTCTTGTCTCGATGGTCGAGTTCCCCAGCTATTCTAATGCTGCCACTAGGGGCAACCTGTGACATATAACAAGTTCGTCCAGTCACCTGGTCGCCCAGCACCTCCCCGACACCATAGGGTGTTGGAAACTTCATTTTGAGGTGTGGAATCGAGGTAACCGTCCCGAATGCTGTCAAGCATGGTCTGCCCAGTATGGCGTTATATACTGAGGGTAGGTCGACCCACCAAGAAGGTGAGCGTTCGACTTGCTATTTTCGGATATATACCCAAGGTGACCTCCAATTGGATAGTCCCTTGAACGAGCACAGGCTCGTTGTCGAGGCCGTATAATGGGCCTTCGGCAGGTTTTAGTTGATTCTTTTTAAGCATAATTTGAAGAACGCATCCAAGTAAAGCAAATCTTTAAAACTTCTATTATCGATGAACACTCATTTCAGCTGGTAGTCGACACTACCGTCCGAAATGAGTACGGATACAATGAGGAGATCAGCATGGTGGATATACTACATGAACTAAGTCATCGTCGTTGAAGCCGATGGTGTTGTCCACCGTGTGCTGCTTCTTCCTCCCAGTCTGCTGTTCCTCGCCGCTAGATGGGTTCTTAGCAGGTCAGGCGATGACCATGTTAACCACCCCTGTTGCAACCCGATTCTGGGGAGGAGACCGTTCCTGCCCCTCTCTGTCAGCTGCTCCAGAGCTCTGTCCGGAGCTCCTGACATACTTGGTGAGGTGCCCTCTGCGAATCAGCTCCTTGATCACCCTCTACAGTGTCTTGCAGTCCTCCGTCGCGAGCCCAGCAGAGCGGTGAAAGTCGTAGTACTTTGACTGATTTTCAGAGTCCTTTTTTAGTGGTTTTGGCCACTTCAAGAACTTCTCCCTGCGGATCTGCATAAGGACGTTAGAGCGTGTGTCCATTAGAGGCGTGAAGCCGGTAGACTCTAGTCTCTGCGCTCCGGTGGCCCAAACCTTTGTTGCTTCCGACGGGAGTGATCTGCCACCATACTTCCTTTTTCCCTGTCCAGGGAACGATCGGGACTAATTTATTCACTCTGGTCATTTTCTCTCGTTGGCCTCCTCTGCCGCAGTGTATGCCCGTGTGATGGACTCCGCTTTCCGGAAGGTTTGGAAATTCTTATAGGCCAGGTGCTTGAAGAAGTCCCCGTAGGTCAGCGCGGAGATGAAACTGTCCAGTTTGGTGTTGAAACTGCCCGTAGGTCACCGAGTATGCGTTGAAAAATCAGATTGGTGTCCTCATTCCCTGAGCCATGCCACCATGTCCGGTCAGACCGTAGACCGGAAACTTGAGCTAAAAGTCGTCCATTCCATCAATCGGAGCCCAACCTAAGCCGTGCCACAAAGTCTGGTCAACCCATTGACCAAAAAAGCCATCCAAACCTTCCAAGCCAATAAATTTTTTTTGGGGCCGCTGAACCCAAGAACGGCCAAGAACCACATGAGCCAGTCAACAAGTTG
>JAODPA010139991.1:0-11537 GCA_025585075.1 Nepenthes mirabilis | reverse complement strand
AATACATATATTTTGTAGATGTATGAAATATGAATATATGAAAAAATTTGAAGTATTTTCAACAAACTAGAAAGGTATCAAAATTGATTTTGATAGAATTGACTAAAGTTCCTTAAATAGATAAATAGACCGTCAAATTTTAATATATAATTGACTTTTGATGAAATTATAAGAAAGAAAGATATTTTGGGTTTGTTATTTCCGATATCCATATATAACACCAATAAAGATGCAACCGATTCCGATACTGATATTTTCATCTGTGCGTGCTACTCTTTAACCATGCAACAAATTGTGGCATATTAGAACTTTTTACTTAAATGTATGCTTCTATTGAGAGGAAATGCTACCTGTAAGACACGAAAAGTTAATGCACACCAGGTGCCTACATCACAAGCATGATAGAGTGCACTCGAAATCCCACTCGATGTAAAGATCACCCACTCTGCAAATGCCTGCACAAAAATATGGCATTTTCACTATTGATGACAAAGTGATTTACTACGACACACTCAAAAAAAATTTTATGAGAATAAACAACTTAATTTTATGGTCTTGTTTATCATGTTCTTCACAAACCGTTACGCAGAAAATGCAAACGGGATACTCAAATCCATAATTATCAATATTTGATCGGCAAAATCAGTATGTGAAATAGCAATTACAGCATAGCAATTTGTCCTTATCTCAAAGAACTGAACTAGTTTTCTCCCCCTTTTAATCAAACAAATACAAGTGGTTAATCTCTACACAACGCACAAAAGTTGGAGGTTTCATTCCTTTGATAGGGCAGGTACAATACCAATTTCAAAAATACAATTATGCCTCTTTCCATCAAGGAGTGTCTCTCTATTAAGAAAACTAATACTCCAATTATAATAAACATTATTGTTATAACTAAATTGTATAATATCTATAATCATTCTTAAAAAAAAATAAATGTATGCCAGATCATTTGGGATATTTCTTACAATGTCAACAGGCAAAAATGTCTAGACTATGAAGATGGATATATTAACATCTGTTAAATTATACCACTTCCTTGAGTTCAAGGGCATTCTGCACAACTTAGAAACTTGCCTTCTGTCGAAGAGCCCAATATGCAGGAAGTATAGCGGCAGCATTTGATGCCACAAGACAGACTGATTGCCACAAGTGCCCTGCACCAGTTTCATTTTCAGCCATTCAGCAATAGATAGAGTTCTGGTCAACAGAAGCCAGAGTCAAAATTTGCGTCTGCCATTAATCTGATAAGAAATTTGCATAATGGATTGCCAAACAAATCTTATTGTATTTCAGATCGCAAAAGGTGGCAACAGGAAACTTAAAACAATTAATGTGTTATCATGTCAGATGTAACAAGAACAAACAAATGGATGGAACTATTGTATCAGTTTCAGTTGTGGCTGTAATGATATCAGTTATATCGGGCAATATGTATAAATATTATACATAATGGACACAATTTATTTTATGAATTGAAACGTGATAATAAAATATCTTCAAATATATCGCAACATATAACTAATAAAGTAACATGGTGCTATTTGTCAAGGTATGGGGGGTTTGATACCAACATATATCTGCCGACAGTTTGCTTATCAACTGATATTTTATTCCATATTAACAAACAGTTACTGGTTATGTCAACAAAGGTGAAAGGTCTGCAATCATATGCGCATTTCTTGATTTGATATAAAAAAGCATAAAGAAATTGAATAGTTTCTATTTATTTTAATTTTGTAGGGTTTCTAGTGGTGATATATCACAGTTACTTGGTTGTCACCTGATTTGTTGACATTAGATTACTCAATTCTCAATGATGATGATCCCCAAATTATTAGATAAAACTACAATGCATTATTATGCACTTGTAGAGATAAATATACATCATTTAAGATCAATCATTCAGCAAAACGAAATGCTTGAACAATAACTTTAGTTTTGTGAGTTTCAACATCAAGATCAGTAATATATGTATCAAATAAAATTTGGAATGAGATGCACTGAGTAAATCTGGCCTATGGATATCGAAACCTGTCGTTAGCATACAATTGGTGACATTACAAGAGTTACCTTGAGGTGATATAATTTCAATGCTGCAGTCAATGCCCCCATGAGTCCGGTCACAAGAGCAGTAACTGAGGAACAAAAGTAGCACCGTAAAGAGAGTCCAATAGATAGGAAGTAATGCAAGGGAAAGAAGAAATTTTATTCTCTCCATAAGAAGCACCAAGACGTGTTGGACACCCACAATTAGCTAACTCTCTCTGAAACATGTCAGAATAATAATAATAATTATTATTTTTTAACTCTAAGCCCGAACATGTTTTGAACATATTGGGCTATTTTATAATTATCAGAATGATAGGGTTTTTAGGTTTTTAATATAAACTAAAGAAAATTAAAGGCATTTGATAATTTAAAAATAATTAATAACCTTTTTATTATTATTATGTCATGAAATATATATTTTTATTAAAAATTTCATATATACTAATGTTTTTAATCAATTATATTCTTATATCTATAAATAACATATGAAATTTAGTTCGCGTGTCCTCAACATATTAAGTCCTTATTTTTAGAAAGAGAACATGTCATCGTGTTGATTTCATGTCACGTGTTAGAGTCCATGCTACTTAGTTCTCTCCAAATGATTTACAGTCAGCTTCATCTTCTTGCTGACAGCCTACAAATAAAGTTATTCTTCTAATTTTGCATGCAAAAGTCTAAAAAAAATCACTAAAGCAATTAAAATAAAAAGGAGAATTAAAATATGAAACCTGTACACTGTCAATCCACTTTCATCCAAGAAATTTTGACATGAACCATGAGGGGGAGAGCAACTTTTCGGGCACCTTTCAAGTGAAATTGACATCAAAGTTTGATCATCGGAAGTGTCAATGGAATCCAGATGCCTTATAGCAAAACTCCACGTTCCTTCTCTAACGAATGATATATAGAAATCAACCATTTCCTTGGTTGAATTATACAATGCGAAAAACATCGACCCATCACTGTTGTTCGTCTTGTTTACATAGAAATAATCCCGAATAACACGAGACGGTAACCCATCAAATCTGGCATATATTTCATAATTAACTGTTTCATCCGATGTTAATCGTATGTGCATATTGCCTCCAGCTGCACCACGAGGAACATCCAGAACAAAGTAAGTCCAGGGACCATCAAATTTTGTGCCAACTGAGAAGTTGCTCAAGAGGGGTTCGAGAGGAAAATTTGCTGAATCAGATGACAGTTCCAAACTATGTGGGATATAATAAGATTCGAACGGGACAGGTGGGTTTTTCCTGAGAACTGTCTGCAGATAAACCATTCACAGCATTTCAACAAATAATCCGTGTGAATAACTTTCTTCATGCAATAATGGGAAGTGAAGATGGTGCAAAAAAATAAGCAATACAAAACAAGTTAAAAATAAATATAATTAGAGGTCAGCATCTGAAAAACATAATTCTGCTGCCTCCATGAATTTGACAAGGAATTATACAGAACGTATCCTTGGAGCATTGCCGTGAAAGTAAGGTTTCGATTACATTGAAAATGTTGAGAGGAAGCCGGTATGGATAGAAGGTGCTCAGCGCTAAGGGCATAATGAACAATAAAGTAAAAGGGGCAGAATTGTTAGAGAGGAAAAGCAAGTTTCAAAGTAGGTCAAATCTCAACTGTCCGATGATTGGATGGGACTGCTGGCCTTCTTGCCCATCTTCGGGAGGAAGAATAAGTTCTCTGAAGGAGTTAAAATGAGTTTTTTTTTTTTTCTTTAAAAGCTTCAAAAGTTGAGTAACTAAATATACAAGTATCATAATTTCATCCCTCAAGCCATTAAATTTGGGAATGGATCGCTAGAAATGAACAAGCAAAAGTATTTGCAATAATACTAACCCATTTAAGGCATTTCTTTATTAAGACTTGAATCTGTCTCCTCGGCACAAAAGATAGGAAAAAAAAATTTAGAGAAATTCTCATTTTAACCACTTATAACTGGAATAATCCTGCCATAACGTTCAACTAAACTTACAGAAACTCAAGGTAAAAGAGTAAGTTGGAAATTTTTGTTTACTAAAAAGATAAAATGTGTTGGTTCATTAGAAATCTGACCTGAAGCGCATATCTTTCCGAAGAACAATTGAATCCAGCTTTCCCCCGAGGACATTCCAAAACTTGAAATGCCAGAGAATAGCAAATCTTTGGGCTTCTGTTCTCAGTTCTGCCTGATTCTTTTGTCACATTAACAAGCACAATCCTAATATACCAGCGACCAGCCTTTGGTAAAGGAATGACTAAGGGGCCTTTATTTATATCAGCAGAATAATCATGGACCTTTTCAAGAGGCATTGCAGCATAACGAGCATAAACCATTAGAATGATTCCACCAGCATAAGTCACGCTTTTCGAAGACGTTCCATTGAGTTTGATGCCTCTTACCGAGATAGTTAGCTGCTCTGCTAGTCCGACAACCTCCAAGTAGTGGATACTTTGTTCGTCATGTCCATGGCAGGAAGATTCAACAAAATTTCTACAAGAAACCATTTGTTCTGCCTTTTGCTTGGAGAAATTAGCCGGTGAACCACTTTCTGAAGAAATGCCAATGAGAGGTTGAGAGCATAAAAGTGAGTTGATGGTCAGGTTGCAGTACGGGCCCCACAAGTTCGAGGTTGTACATCCCTCCACGCTTACATTGGCAGAAAAGGAGTATGCACTTCCTCGGATAATCTATAAAACATATCAGAAAGTACATATTAAGTTCAATTTGTTGTATTCAAATGATTTTACACAGTTTCATCAAGTCTCTGGACAATATATTGCAGATAAAATTTTTCACATACAAACAAACAATGTATGGTAGTTTACAATAGATTCAAAAATAGTCCGGCCCTTTTCTAAAACCCACAATTTGTGAGAGTTTCATGTACTAGGTTGTCCCTTTTGAACAAACAACCTAGGAATCATATGGCCTCAGCTTCAATTAAAATAGTTGTATAAGCCATCCATATAATGGTTTTTGAGGCCAGTGGAATTGCTTATTGTTATCATGGTGATCACAAGAAACTACATATAAAACAAGTACAAAATCCAACATGCATGGCCAGTTGACGTGATAAAAAAAATTTTGGCAGAACCAAATGCAACCAAAATTGACAACATATATGAAAAATCATCTGAAAAAATATCTTACTATGATATGCAATTTCAAACACCCATAAGCATGGAATGAAATATCGGTATCGGGCCTTTATGATACCAATATTTCTTGATACTGCATCAAAATCACGATATATTTTCATATTGACAAATTTTCTTAGAATATTTCCCCATCAGTTTGTTCTGTCTTGAAAAAAATTTTCATTGAAAATAACAAATATTGATAAGGTTGTGATCGATACCAATATTTTTCAACCACGCCCACAAGTCACTTCCTCGCTTTTGCATGGAATTAAAAACAGTGGACAGCCAAAATGACACCACTGCCATAGTATTCCCATTCTTATTAAATTGTTCCTGTTTGTTTCAATATGTATATAACATCACAAAGTAGAATTGGGGCCAGTAAAGGCAGCTTAAGCACAACATTAGAAGCAGGAAAGATATTGCAAAGCAAGAGAATCGGATGGCGGTAAATGAGGCTTAGTACACAACTGTTAATGGAGTTTACCATCTTTGATTGCGTCCTCATAGCTCCAATTCCATTGAAGAGACCAAAATACCAAACCCCATTGGTTATCTGCATAACAACCTTTTAACTCAGACTTGAGAAACAGCTTCCATTTAACAATGACAATCAATAAATGAAAAGGATAAATTTTCTCATAAAAAACATAAATTTAAAGCCAAAAAGCATTCATTGTGGCTTGAAATCCTTAACTTGCTCATTTGTCCATTTCAAAGTTATCTTTTTCTGCATAAGATAGCAGTGTTCCGTGTCATGAAGACCCTGTACTGCTCCAATAGATCCATTAGAAAGATATTCTAAAACTGCAATGGCAAAAGATTGCCCTCATCAGCTTTAAATAAATCAATTTAAAATATTGAAAGTCTGCATTTTTCACTGCAACCAAAAGTGCTAGACAATTCAGAAGAAACAATTCACCCAACTCATTCTGATGATAGGACTAAAATTTCTTAACCAGTCATTTGAATATTGATCAAAAAACTGCCATGCAATGGTCAGAATCATAGATGAAAATATTAACATTGGTCGCAATCTTATTGACACAGTGATTTCAAACGTATAGGACACTTCTTTTTTTCAAAACGGAATAAAACGAACAGGATGGGGGCATATCATCTGTATTGGGTATACTGACAAATATTTTGAATATTATCAATATAGCGTCAATATGATAATTTATCATGATATTTCATTTAATGGTATTCTACTCTCCTTTTTGTACTATTTAACCTTACTTGAATTCCTTTGTTTTACCTAAATCCTTCAACACACTCTCCGAAAAATCAGGAAGAGGGAGACTGCCTTCTCGGAGACATATGAGAGGCAGTGAGCTTTTCGAGATGTTTGATGTGCTTGTAGGGTCCTACAATCAATTTTAACCACAGGGAAGTCAAAACAATACCACCAAGATAACTTTCATTAATATTTCATTTCAGTTGACAGCAATATCCAGAATAAATTGAATAAAGGAAGAAAATCTTTCAAAATATTCATAAGGAGGCCCTTACAAAAAAAGCATACTTTGAGAAGGAGAGGGCTTGAGACAGCACCAACTTAAAATTAATTTGCTTATTATACTTACAAGGTCCACATCTGACTCTACTACCATAGACATTGAAGCGAACCACGGTGGTAGATCAACTGCAAAATCGAATGCACATAAAAACATCAGGAAGGCAATGTGCAGCTTGGCACCTAGCTAATGGCGCACAGAAATTTTTTTCTCATAAATAATGCAGAGGTGAAGAATTTGGGCTCACCGGTGCCATCATGACGGTTTAGAATGACATAGAAGCAAATATTTATTCCTTATTCAACATGAAAGTTAATTAAATGTAGAACTAATTAAAGTTTTGATAGAAGTCAAGGATTTATTGTTGGAACGTCTGTTCCAGAGCTGAACTTTTCATGAGCATCTACTAAGGGAAGAGTAGACAACACAATCGCACATATGCTTGCAAAAAGACAGAGCAACACACTGAAACATAATCTTAATGGCTGAAAAAGGTAATCTCAGCTGATTATTTGTTGGTTAGGAAAGGAAAACCCAAATAATTATCACACTTCAAATTTCATTTACATATCTTTTGGATAATTCCAGGATGGAGTTCATGTTAAGGTCCCATTGCGAGAGCATCACATCGGTTCCAGTGCCAACAGTAGGAACACATAATTGAATATACTACAATAAACTGCCATGTCAAATCTTGTCCAAGATCTCTTCAATGACCAAACTGATACACACGGCTCCACTAATGCTCACGGCGCTATCAATACTCCCTCCTTGAAACACCCTCCCACATGGCTGCCCATGGTGCTCCTTGGCTGCCACCATTTTTATTCCATTAATGAAGTTGTCCACCCCCTTAATTTAGCTATTAAGGTTCTATTAAAATGAGTTGATATTACTTGCAAAAGACAGATTTTAACTATTAATTAAAGAATTAGTCTTTGGTTTTTTATGAGAATTTGATACTCTAGATTAGGTCTACAAGTCCCAATAAGCTAAGACTTTGAGTTCCTGTCAGATGACAATCCCACCGCCTTTAGCTGCATCAATTAGTATCAAAGACTGCATTACAAACCAACAACTCAATACACATCTCAAGGGCTGTAGCTGCTATTTCACTGAGAGTAAATAGAGCTAAGACTATTTTCCAAAAATAAGAATCTCCTAACCTAGGTGTAGATCTGCAATTGACTAAATAGTAATGAGGGATTTGGTAGCAGTCCTACCAAATGAAAGAGAAAGACTACTTTTGATTGATCTCTCTTTTCGCAAGTCAGATTTCATCCAAATCGTTATTTTAAATGTCAAGATTAGCCTGGTCTTCGTCACACACCTTGCCAAAGCAGATAATAAAGTAAACAGGTTTCACGAGATTCAGCAAATTGTCTTGATCATGAGATATCATTGAGAAATAGGAACTTGTGTTATCAAAGGATTTCCTGCAATTATTTTGACTAATGCAATAGTTTTTACAACGTTTATGTTATAAAACCAAGAAATAGAATATACCATCCTTTAAGAAATAGCCCAAGCAAACAGTTGACTTATAAGTTTATTTGTTGGGGCATTTATACCCAAGTGATGAGTTCAATATCTGAATTGAAAATAACTAGTGGTCCAATATTTAAACATGTAAAAACAAGAAAAAAAAAAGTTAGCAGCAATAAATAACAGAACTGATAGCAAATGGATATAAAAATTAAGAACAATTTCACCCAACGGAGCAAATTCTCAGTTGGCTAACGCAATTGTTTTTCCTGATTTTGACAACTGATTAACAATGTTCGAATTGAAATACTAAGAAATTAGAAACATAATATTCTTGAAGAAATAGCCCCCGTAAACAGTTGGCGGAAAAAGATATTCGTTCAAGCATTTACCCTAGTGATTCATTCATTATCTGAGTTGACAAATCATGTTTGATTTGAAATACTAACAAATTAGAAACCCTACAATCATTAAACAAATAGCCCAAGTAAACAGTTGACCAAAAACAATATTTTATTTACCATAGTGATCAATTCACTGAGTTGAAAATAACCAGTGATCCAATGTACAAACATGCAAACAAGAAGAGAAAGACGACGGCAAAGAATATCAGAATTGACTAGCAAATTGATATGGGCATCAACAACAACCTAATAGATCAATAAAATCAAAATTGTTCATAACCCACAAATTTAAACATATTAAGAAAAATAATAGGAGAAAAAGAAAATAAAATCACAATTGACTTGGGTATGAATATAGAACCTGTTGGGTTTGGTCACTCCTTTATGGGTGGCTCAATAAACGGACACGTCATCGGAGAATCACACATGAGTTTGTGCGATATTTAGAGTGCAACAAACTGGCTGCAGCAAATAACCAGAGTAACCATTTGCCGAAGTAGGCAAATCTCGGAGTAACCATTTGCCAGAGTGGGCAAATCTCGAAGAAACCGTTTGCCAAAAGAGGTAAATCTTGGAGTGGAATTTTGGAATGAAAAATGCCGGAGTGGCATTTGCCAGTATGGAATTCCGGTATGGCATTTGCCGGTATGAAATTTCGGAATGAAAATGGTCGGAATGGAAAATGCCGAAGTGGTATTTGCCGGTATGGAATTCCGGTATGGCATTTGCCGGTATGAAATTCCGAAATGAAAATGGCCATAATGGTAAATGCTGGAGTGGCATTTGCTGATATGGAATTCCAGTATGGCATTTGCCGGTATGAAATTCTGGAATGAAATGGCCGGAATGAAATTCCGAAATAAAAAGGCCGGAATGAAAATTCCGAAATGGATTTTCGGAATGGGAATTCCAGAATGGATTTCCGGAATAAATTGGCTGGAATGGAATTGGCTGGAATGCCAGGAGAGGAATTCTAGAATGGATAAAGGGCCGAGGACAGCTTGTCTGGAAAGCTAGAAGGTGATTGTACAGAATAGTTGACTTACCAGAGTTGGTAGGCTTTGCAGAGTGGGTAGCTGACCTGTAGGGCATGCGCCGTCTGTGCAGAGCAGGTTGACTTGTAGGGCGTGACCATCTGAACAGAGCAGGTTGACCTGTAGAACATGCACAGCATGGGAAAGCGCAGGAACTGGTGAAGTCGTAGTAAAAGACAAAGTTGATGTGACAAAGCAAATAGGATTTGGAGCCGGAGTCTTTATAAGAGCATACCAAGCGCTTCAGAAGAAAAAGCGAGCAGTAAGATAGCACCGGTGGATGCAGGAGGAGAGTGGAACGAAGTAAAGTGCAGAAGGGAGTTCTCGTCGTTCACCGCTTGCCGCCATATTTGTAAAATCAGTGAGCAAAGTGCACTACCAGTGAGAGGAATGAGAGAAGAAAAACAGAGAGATAAGAAGAAAAGAGAGTTTTCTTACTCTGGATATTGTTTTTCTTATTCTGTCTCGGGTGTGTTGCGGGTATTCTATCTTGGGGGTTCTTCTAACCGATTTTACATAGTGGAAGCTTATTCGGAGTTTGTCCCATGGTTTTTTCCCTTAATTGATAAGGGTTTCTACGTTAAAAATGTTGTACATTATTTGTTCCTTATTCCTACTAAATTGGTGGCTAACGACAGACGGGGGTTCTGATTTTTCGTTGTGTGCATACCATTTTGTCCACTCGGTTTTGACCGATTGGCATTCCCTTACCCCAACAGAACCAACATTATAACAGACCCCCACAACTATTTCATCACAAAATGAAAAATTGATCATAAAATCAAATTGAAACATGAAAAGAAGAAGAAGGAATGCAATCAGAATGGATAGAGGATTCAATAATAAAAAGGGTGGCTGGGTAGGCTTATCCCTATATTCTAACAAAATTGCCAACGGATAGAGAAATTTAACAACAAACAAGCAATAATAGAGCAGAATTCTTAACGCCTCCACGAGATCAAAATTTGATAATAAGCCATTAAATATATCACAAAATCATCCACCAATCACGTAAGGATTTGGGGGCTCTGATTATGATTTGGAGAAGACCTTCCTTCTCTCCTCAGAGAAGGAGTGCCCCTGGATCCATCACGTAATCACTAATTTTAATAAGAAAATGCCATATAAAGACGACAACATATATAAATACTCAAAAGGGTAGCTAAAACTAAATAAAATAAAGAAGCCCACCTCTTATATAACGCCACTCGTAAGGCTTGAGCTTTGTTTCTGGGTAGCTAAAGCTCGATATAACGAAAGAATTGTACGGACCCGAGTCTGCAAATGAACAATCGTAGCAACTCGTAAACAGAATAGCACACAAGGAAGCGAATATGCAGGCATCTTTCATGAATCCTTTCTTGTGTCTGGAAAGGCAGAGCAGCAGAGTATTAGGGATATTCAGCGGATTAAGGATCCTAAAATACAAGATTATAGTACTATAATTGTGTATCATATACATATATATTTTGAAGGGCGACCAATATTCGGGGGTTTCCCACATTTGAGTAGTGAATTGAACCGCAAGTTTCTGCCTGCTGGGTTTCTAGAATAGAGGATTGCATAGACTACGACGCTATGTTCCTGTTCATCACGGGGTTTACGTGGGATCATTCCACGTAGAAAGATGACGCATTTACCAATTTGAAGTGGCGGGCACGAGATGGAGAGCGGCGTTGGGTTCTGTAAATTCCTGCATCGGTAAACTAGAACACGTGAACTAAATAAATCATTCTAACACGTCCTTTTTTGTTAATAAAATATAACGGACTTCTTGTTATTTCAACATCCATTGAATTTGATAAAATGATTTCAGCCAATTTTCATATATATATATAAGTAATTAATTGGAACAAAGCAACTCGATAATTTTCATATAAGAATTAAAATTTTTTATTCTAATT
>JAODPA010139980.1:4186-15941 GCA_025585075.1 Nepenthes mirabilis | reverse complement strand
GTGCTATCCTTTAGATATCTTCTAAATGTAATTTTTAATTTTATCTATTTATATATGATTTTACTAATATTGATGAATAGATAAATACGTCCGTCACCAAAACGTTTCTCACTGTATATTATATAGCAAGCAGAGGCATGGAGTAAAGAAAGCAGTGTGTTTGTATACCCAAGAGCAAGTGTAACGACTCAATCCATACAATAATATATTGTCTACTTTGGACTGAAAATGTAAGCTTACACCTACTAGTTTTGTTCTTCATAAACTTTGTTCGGAAAAAGGTTAATTTTGTTCTTTCTGAACTTCCTTAAAAAAAATTGTCATTATGAAAATATATAAGCCTTATTATAAAGCAGGTTTACTATCCTTTTTCAGAAGATGTAAAATTTCTATAATCATCTCCCATACTCTAACCCACTTAAGAAACGGCATCCTTATCATTTGTTGTACGAATCATGATTGGCTCTGTTCACGTTCATACACTTTGGTTGGGATTGACATTGATACTATTATATTGCAACTTAAATCCATATGATAATAATTTGTCTTATTTGAGCAGGAAATATGACCTTGTACCTACACAGTTTTATTCTTTTTAAATTTTCTCAAAAAATGCCTATTTTACCGGAAAATCTTTGCTTAGTATAAGGTGCATCCCCTTTCATTTCTTGGACAATGTGAATTTCTATATACCAGCTTTCGCAGTAAGCTCGAACAAACACAATTTGTCATGATCAATAGCTAAAATATAAATGGCCTGAGAAATGCTTGGAAGAAACCTTCTAAATACTTAGACAATGTGACAATTCATTTTGTTGCATTCTGGATCCGCGGGGTCCAATCGGATCCGTAGTTTCCAGACAACACGAGTATTTGAGATGGTGTGTATGAGAGAGGGATTAAGACCGGATTTTACGTGAAAAACCTCCTCGTAAAATGGGAGGAAAAAACCATGAGGCTCAGGGCCTTTATAAATGTTTCACTATTTGGGTTGAAGTCTTTACAGAGTACAATTGTGAGAGTTAATCCCTTCCTTGTCTCTTGTTTTGTATCTCTATTCTAAGAGGTTATGCTCGATGTGGGAGGCTGTTTCACTCTTTCCTGTTTCGCCTTTCTGGGTGGAGAGAGGTGGAGTGGCCGAGAGGAAGTAGGCCTTTTTCTCCTATTTTTGGACGGTCTCAGTGAGAGTGAGAGTTCGCCCAGAGGTCCTTTTGAATGGAGCCTCGCTGGGTATTTATAGGAGAAAACAGGCAGTTGGGAAGTAGACACGTCGCGGCTATCTGATGGCCGGCCCTACTGACTGCATTTATTGCCGCTGACGTGGGCGGAGTGGCATGCGGTTGGCGCCGCTACAGGGTCTGAGCGTGTCAGGCGTACAGAGTCTGAATATCAGCCTTGATTTGACTAGGTATGCACTGTTGAGACGGCGACTGGCAGTGGTTGCAGGTTCCTTGAGAGTCGGCGAGGTTGCTTAGCTAGCGCTTTCGGCCGCGTGGATGGCGGTCCTCGGATCCCCTCTCGGATTGACTTGTGGCTTGTTGGTGTTCCTGGGGTACTCGGCCGTTTCCCTTCGTGAGCTGGCGAGACTTCTCGGTCTCCTACTGTGGTCTTGGGCTTTAGGCCATTGGCCTCTGTTTCGGGCCTCGCAGGCCGCCTGATTTCCTTGACTTCTGAGAGTATCTCTGGGCTTCTCATTTGGGCCTTTCTTTTGGGCCGTGCTTTTTATGGGCCTTCATACTGGGGCCCAACATAGCACCCCATGTTAAAGGACCCGAGGTTCTCGATCGTTTGGCATGAGGTCGCTGATCTTCTAGAGGAGTTGGCAGCTTCTTGCTCGAACCTGGCCGCGCACGTGACTATCGCCCGACGGGGGCGCTCTCGAGCGGGCCAGAGTGCGGCCGTCCGGGCCTAAGCACGTCCTCGGGATGACTGCGTCGTTGAGCTTGGTGGGGGTTGATCTCAGGACTTCTTCCGGGTCCGAGAGTTTTCTGGTACAGCTTCTCCTGAGAAGTCCGAGAAGGGACTGAGGAGAGTTGGGACATTGAGGATTGGAGGTCCCATTGATGGACCCTCCTCCAGTGATGATGATGCTGATTTCGACATCGATGACTTGAGCGACGATGATGTGGCTGCTCCTCTGCCTAAGAGGTCGGGGACTGGCTCTTTGCTTGAGCCCTCGGGGTTTGAAGGTCTCGCCTTCACTTTCATTGCTAATTTTGCTGAGCCCTCAGGGGCCATAGCATGGGTCGCGGAGCTTCCGGACATCCAGTCCTCCTATGATGACGATGATGATGATGTTCCTTTGATCAAGAGGCCGAGGACTGGAGTCTCTCTCCCGGGGTCCTCGGGACCTGGAGGTCTCGCCTTCACTGCCACTGCTAATCCTTCTGCTGAGCCTTCTGCGACGATTGCTGGGATCTCGGACATCCAGCCCCCCTGTGATGATTTTATCTCCGGAGCTCCTGCTGGTTTGCCTGGTGACGTCTCGGACGGGGTTGATCACCCTTCCGAGGACGTAGGAGGCGGGAGCGTCATGGTGGACTTCGAGAGGGGGATGACGGCTGAAACGGTCCAAGAGGTGGTAGAAGTCGAGGACCTAAGTGTCAATGAGCTCACGCTCCTCGATTCTTCTGAGCGTCATACTGTGGTTGAAGCCGAGCGGTCGCCCGAGCTTTTTGGGGACACTGATTTTGAGGCAGGCTCATCGGTGCCTTTTATAGCCGCTGAGTCCGTATCTGAGGTGGCGCCTGCGGGGCCCAGGAGCGGTCTTCAGGAGTCCGAGATCCCTGGGGAGTGTGGCACAGGGGACGATTCTTTGGTTTCTAAGGTAATCCTTTGTTTCCTTTCCCTGCCTTGTTCCCATCTATTCGTATTTTGACGAATTTTTCTGCTGCAGCTCCAGGGCCTGATCAGGGGCCTTAGTGGACTGGTGGGAGTGATCGCCCAATCCCGTTTGAAAATGGGATCTTCGAGGGCCGCTCATGAGGCTACGCAGCGAGCAGAAGCGGAGCTGGCTGAAGCTAAGGAGAAGATTGCTTCTTTGGAGGACACTGTCAAGATTCTGCGGCTTCGGCAGGGTTTCTTTCAGGATTGGATCATTCGCCAGGAAGAGAGGTTGAGGAGGTCTGTGCAGATTGCCGAGATGGCTCCAGTGTTGGAGGGCAAGTTCTGGGACGGCATTCGTATGTGCCGCTGGGTGGCGCGACTGATCCGTCCGCGGTTTCCAGTGGCCGTCCTTGATCCTAGGAATGCCAGCGCCTTAAGTGCAGAAGACTTATATGGCGTTGACAAGAGGCCTTTCCCTGGACCTTCCTGGGCAGGGCTTGAAGGTGAACCTCTTACGCCCGAGGAGCCAGTTCTGTCAGACCAGGCGGGATCCATAGGAGTTCAAGAGGTCATTGGAGGAGAGAGTCAAGAGGCCCCCTCATGACAGTGTCGTTTCTTTTTCTTATTCTGTCATACTTGTACATAAACTCATTTTTTTTGAATAAGACTTGTCCTTTTCGCATCAGTGCCTTGGACGTTTCTTTTGTCTTATTCGTACGAGTTTTTTTTTTACAGTGCAGTGCACAGCGCTTTATTCTTGGCCTTGAGCGCGGGGCCTTTTTAAGGTTCTTGGCCTTTTAACTTCTTGGGCTCGAGCGTGTGATCCTGCTGGGATCTCTGAGTTCTCTTGACTTTTTAACCTCTTGGGTTTTCTGGTACTAGGGCCCGGCCTCTTGGTCGCAGCCGAGTTTTTGTTGCCTGACCTCAGGGGTCCGACCGCTTGGGCCACTCGGCTTGGTGGCCGAGTTTTTGTTGCCTAACCTCAGGGGTCCGACCGTGTGGGCCGCTCGGCTTAGCGGTCGAGTTTTTGTTGCTTGACCTCAGGGATCCGACCGCTTGGGCTGCTCGGCTTGGCGCCCGAGTTTTTGTTGCTTGACCTCAGGGATCCGACCGCTTGGGCTGCTCGGCTTGGCGCCCGAGTTTTTGTTGCCTGACCTCAGGGGTCCGACCGCTTGGGCCGCTCGGCTTGGCGGCCGAGTTTTGGTTTTTGAGCTGATTTGTCCTTGATGGGGGAGTGTGAGAAGACTTAGACATGATGAAGGGACATTCTTTTATTGATGTACACGCGTTACATTGGGTGGCCTCTAGGGCCTTTTTGAGTCTCTTAGTTACATCTGTCCGCGCGCCTGGGCCTTCATGCTATTCTTTCACGCCTCTTGGGCTGTCCCTGCCGGTATTGGCGCCCCCAGCGGGTGGTCATGCCTGCTCCGCGCCCATTACGGCCTTACCCTTTAAGCAGCGTGACCGGCTACTTCCTGCTGCTCCGAGGCCGCGCCCGGGTCGTGGCAGGAAGCGGTCGAGATAGCCTTCCATTACCAGCCGCTCGATCTCTGCCTGGAGCTTCTTGCAGTCCTCGGTGTCGTGGCCGCGGCTGTAGTGGTAATGGCAGTACTCCCATTGGTCGCCTCCCTCTGGGTTCTTCAACGCCTTGGGCCATCTTAGGAACTTCTCGTCCCCGATCTGCCTCAGAATGTTGGTGAGGGAGTCGGTGAGAGCAAGCGGGCCTGATGGCCTCTCTCTCCCAAGGACCAACCGTTCACGGTTGCTTTGCTCGGATGGCCCTTGGGTCTTCAGTTGGGCGCCCGCCCTTCTTTTTCCTTCCCCTGTCCTCGTGGGCAGGGGATCTTCTCGTCCTCCCGGCTGGCTTGTTTCACCGATTTTGGGTCCGAAGACCGTCTTCCAGAGCCTCTTGAGCGCTTTCTTTGTCGGGGCCTGGCTCATGGACTTCTTCCTGTCGAGGTAGTCCCTCAACTCGCCAAGGGCCCGTGTCGAATGCTGCCTATGGGGCGCTGTCGGATGCGGGCTTTCAGGGCGCGGGCCCCTAGATTGCCCGTC
The DNA here is from genome assembly GCA_025585075.1 of Nepenthes mirabilis. Taxonomy (NCBI): domain Eukaryota; kingdom Viridiplantae; phylum Streptophyta; class Magnoliopsida; order Caryophyllales; family Nepenthaceae; genus Nepenthes; species Nepenthes mirabilis. The sequence continues at coordinate 11,060 of JAODPA010139980.1, read as the reverse complement.
CACCTTCTCTCGGAGGGTGCGGACGGCTCTTGTGAGGCTGTCCACCTTCTGTACTAGCTTGCGTACGCTAGTACCGGGACTGCCACTCACCCTGCCATCCGACGGGAGGCACCTGTCATAGCGCTCCTCTTCCCAGGTGGAGGTGCTGTCTTGTTTGCTGATCATCTTCAGGGCGCTGCTGCTGTTGTAGGAGAGTGGAAAGTTTACGAGCTTTCAGTCGGCTTCCCACAGACGGCGCCAATGTTGCGTTCTGAATCCGCGGGGTCCAATCGGATCCGTGGTTTCCAGGCAACACGAGTATTTGAGATGGTGTGTACGAGAGAGGGATTAAAACAGGATTTTACGTGAAAAACCTCTTCGTAAAAGGGGAGAAAAAAACCACGAGACTCAGGGCCTTTATAAATGTTTCACTATTTGGGTTGAAATCTTTACAGAGTACAATTGTGAGGGTTAATCCCTTCCTTGTCTCATATTTTGTATCTCTATTCTAAGAGGTTATGCTCGCTGGGGGAGGCTGTTTCACTCTTTCCTGTTTCACCTTTATGGGAGGAGAGAGGTGGAGTGGCCGAGAGGAAGTAGGCCTTTTTCTCCTATTTTTGGACGGTCTCAGTGAGAGTGAGAGTTCGCCCAGAGGTCCTTTTGAATGAGCCTCGCTGGGTATTTATAGGGGAAAACAGGCAGTTGGAGAGTAGACACGTAGCGGCTATATGATTGCTGACCCTACTGACTGCATTTATTGCCGCTGACGTGGGCGGAGTGGCACGCGGCTGGCGCCGCTGCAGGGCCTGAGCGTGTCAGGCGTACAGAGTCTGAATATTAGCCTTGATTTAACTAGGCGTGCACTGTTGAGACGGCGACTGGCAGTGGTTGCAGGTTCCTTGGGAGTCGACGAGGTTGCTTAGCTGGCGCTTTCGGCCGCGTGGATGACGGTCCTCGGATCCCCTCTCGGACTGACCTGTGGCTTGTTAGGGTTCCTGGGGTACTCGGCCGTTTCCCTTCGTGAGCTGGCGAGACTTCTCGGTCTTCTACTGTGGTCTTGGGCTTTAGGCCATTGGCCTCTGTTTTGGGCATCGCAGGCCGCCTGATTTCCTTGACTTCCGAGAGTATCTCTGGGCTTCTCATTTGGGCCTTTCTTCTGAACCGTGCTTTTTATGGGCCTTTATACTGGGGCCCAACACATTTATTTATCAATATTAATTGTCTCGTATAATAATAGATAGATGAACATATGCCGTGTCATGATGAAGTAGTTCTAAAAGGTGGCCCTGTTTTGAATTAGCCATAACATAACTTGAAAGTAAAGTAAAAGCTTGGGGGTCCTCTCTGATATTATCCAATGAATAAATGAAGATAACTACGGAAAGGTAAAAGAAGTTAGATCTATAAATCAATAAAACTACACCAATATTGCAAGGAAGCTAAGAACAATGGCGGTTGTTGGCCACTGGCGTTCTCATGTTTTCACTGCTCCTATGCCATATCTTTTCAGCATGATTGATTATAAAAAGAACATGCCGGGGGGGGGGGGGGGGAATACATCATTAGGCAAGAAACTGAAAAATCTCTCTTTTTTAACCTCTTGACTTCTGAATTCCACTATATGATGTACAGAAACGCAGTATATCCCAACAGTTTGAAGCAATCCACATTCATCAATGAGATTGAGAGGCTATGTAAGAAATCCATGCTTAGTTACCATTTGTTACCCCAAAAAATAGAAAGCTAACAAAAGGAAACCAATTATGGAGAAAGTCGCTTAAATCACCAAAGAAACAAAAAGGCCCTACCAAGGTTGCAGTAGAATGCCGAATCAGTATCTCAGTTAGTAAAGATGTTTCTTATGTAATTTCACAATTATTGAGAAGTTGACTCCAAAGCATAGATTTCCAAGTATATATGAGCATCTATATCTATATATATTATAAAATGAAGACATAACTACTAGGTTTGACCTGTTAACAAAATCCATATTCGGCATCCTCATATGAGACCGATTAAAGAAAGATAGAAATACTTCTAGGCTGCAGAATCAAGGGATAGCTCAACATATTAATCCCACCTCCCTCCTCCTCTCCCCCCCCCCCCCCCAACAAAAAAAAAACACAAGAAAATTGAAGAAGTAGAAATAGAGTAAAACTGTGGCTTAATCGTTGTTTTTGAGTTCTGCTCTGGATCCGTAAAGGGTAGTCAGAGAAATTAAAGCAGGGCAGCTTTTGTGAGAGGTACTCAATTTACAAGCTTCACTCAATGAAGTCAAACCACATAGCTAGTCAAGAAATACAATTAGAGTAGCATGGTGCATGAAACTATTACAGTATGCAAGATATGTAGAAGGGTTGGATCACTTCAAAATCTATAATATACAATCTCATTGTGCATTATACAAGAGGCTGTTTTCACGACTTGATCCTGTAGCCACTACATCATGCGATGATAACTCTAGTATTGCGGCAAGGCTTCTCTCCTTGTAACATTTTGTGTTTCAGTGGACAACAGCATTATTTCCACCTCTCACAGGAAGCCTTCCCCATGGGGATTTTTTCCTTCACCCCCATTTTCATTTCCTTCATCTCTACATCACGTGCGCATATCAAGATATCAATGATCTTGTTGGAACTATAGTTGGATTATGATATTTCCCACTCAAGTAGCCGTACATTCATAAAGTCAAGCAACTTCAATCAACTAGTTGTATTGACTCACAATCATGATAAGATATTACACGACAACATGACCCAAAGCTATGGCTTTCCAATGCTAAAGGAGGACCATCAAACGAGTTCATTCTTTTCATGATTATTATGGAAATTTCAAGTTAATGCTATGCAGATGATGTTAAAAGGTCGTTGACATCTAGAAGGTTAGGTTAACAGCGAAATACATTTGTCGGTAGATCATCCCATGAATATACACCATTTTTATCAGCTACAAATCAAATCAAGATAATTACAAAGATAAAAAACAAAGAGGTAATAAATCTATGTAGTGAGTTTACTAGCACAAAAATATGTTTGCCATACATTAAAGACCATTGAGGGGGGAGAAATATATTGCTGCAAATACTACTCTTCGTAGCTATGTTCATATTCTCTAATATTTCCATATAAAATGCCACCCATCTCTGTTTCTAATTGTCAAAATCCATCAATCACTCTAGGATTAAATGATCAAACTGGAATTTCTTAGAAACACAGAGATAGGAGGCAATATAACATCCAGCAATTACAATTGCATATCTCATTATTAGGACTTCAATAATGGTCCATTAGAAAGTAGTAGTAAGCAGCAACTTAAGGAGGAATGCATAAGAACTCCACAGATGGATGGCTGCACCTCTCCAACTATCTGTTCTCAGCTCTAATCTTCTTGGGCAATGGCTCTGGTGAAGACACTGACGATGTGACTGCCCACGAGTCATTTGAGCTATCGGTGCTGAACAACCCATCGATGACACCACTTGGGCTGCCAGGCAATGAAATCGACTTCAGCTTATTGCACAGTAGGATTTTGCCTCCCGATGCCAATTCCAGGATTAAATGACAACACTCCTCTACTGTCCTGTAAATATCCAGCCAAAACTTCAGTACAGTAGCAATTACCAAAGTTTGGATACAAAATAGGATATTCAGCGGTCAGTGATTAGCTTAAGCAACTATGAGCAACAAATTAGAATGGAAACTTACACATTTGAAGAACAAGTATGACTTCACTACAAAATCAAAATGGCTGCATTAACCTAAGCGCCAAGGATTCAAAGTAAAATAACAGTGCTAACCTTGTCCGGCCAAGAATGCTCAATAGTTGGTTCTGGTACTCGTCGCCAATGCAGGGCTCCAAGTTATTGAATACATGTAACATTGCTGCAACAGCAATTACAGAAGGAAGATATCGCATAAACCTAGAATCTGAGCACAAACACATAGCATTAGGCAAGATTTACAAACCCCACAAGCAAAGATTATTGTGCATTGGTAAGAATGTCACTACTACATTGTACAAATTAATGGGTACTGATATATTTTTGCTCACCGGAAACAATGGACAAAAGGATCCTCTCACACCTCCTGAGGAATTCCCAGCAGAGATGGTCCTTCAAACCAAGCCTCCTTGTGATATAATCCAAAAAGGAATGAGGAGTGACAGGGTTCATCTTCCATTCAAGTGTAGATAGCACCAAAATTTCCATCCTCCTAATCGTCTTAGCTTCAAACACAAACTTTGTCTCCTCCACCTAGGCAAAACAAACAAGCCCACATTCACAAACCACAAAACAGACAGATTGCAAGCACAAAAGCAATGCCACAGCTGATTAAAAGCGTTCTGAGAAAGATTAAGGGAAAAAGGCTCATACTTGAAGATCTAGGACAAGAGGCACATGAGTCTCCTCAACCTTTGCAGCAAGAGAGAGACAAGCCACGGCAGCAAGCTGGGTCATCCATGGCTTCTCTCTTTGAAACTGAAATCTAAATAGAAATCTATCAAAGTAATTGACAGCAAGAACAGCAGTGGGAACAGAGAAAGAGTAATGGGCATGGACCCTCAGCATCCACTCCACCGCCTCACATCGAGCCTCAGCCAGAGAAGGGTTGGCATTTGTAAGCAGGATTTCATGGAGGCGGTTTTCTTCTTCCTTCGAGAGTAAAGTTGACAGCTCATGATCCTCCCAGAAGAGGTTTTGCTCTACTAGCTGCATTGGAAGATTAAGTTCAGTGTTATTAGTAGTATCATCATTTCCATAACAACACTCCTCAAAGAATCTCTCGTCTCTCACTTCCTCTTCCAAATGCTCCTCTTCACAGTAAAGAGCATCATCAAAGACAAAGGGAAGATGGTGGTGCTGTGTTTGTTGAGGGTCAGCCATCTTCTTCAGAGAAGAAGAGGTTTGCGTCAATGTGTCATTATAGGGTTTAAAAGAAGAGGAGACGGAAGCAGAGGGGCCTAAAAGCCCTCAATCTCTTCCCTCCCTAGGCATTCCCCCACTCGTCCTCCCCTTCACTCTCTCCCCTTTCAGTCTCTTTCTTTCCTCTCAGATACCCACCGCAGTGGCGAGGGAGACACAAGAAGGCCCAAAAGTCTGTAACAACCCCCACCAACCCAAAAAAAAAAAAAAAAAGTCCGTTTTATTTATGGTTTTTTTTTTTTTTAATTTATGAATGTGTAAGGCGAGCAATAGAAATTTTCTAGTCCAAGAGGAAGAGGGGATATTCTTATGCAATTATTCTTGTTTGGATATAGAAACAATATGGTATGTTATTATATTAATAGAAATAAATAAATAACATACCATATTGTTTCTATATCCAAACAAGAATAATTGCATAAGAATATCCCCTCTTCCTCTTGGACTAGAAAATTTCTATTGCTCGCCTGAAGAGTCCTGAAGCTGACGTCGCTTCAGGCGCGACGATTTCAATATCAAACGCTTACGATTCTCAGTCAACTTTTTCGTCCGCTTTTCTAACCCTTTCCCACGTGTGTCAATTTCTTCAGCGTAAGGATCTTGACTTTTAACTGTAGAATTCTGGGCGGCCTCCCCTAGTTTGAACTTTGAAAGCTCTGCCCCTTAAAATCTGCTATTTTCTTTTGCCCGTCGTTGTTGTCCTCCTTATAGAGGAAGCAAATTAACGACACAACTTGGGTTTCTTTAGTTTTCTCTTTTACTCATTCAATTAGAAAATTAAAAACTAAGTTTAGCTCGTGTTGAATTTTTTATTTTTTTTTGTGAAATAGGGCTGATAGATTTGTGGGTTTTCCAGTCAAAAGAGGAGGGTGTTGGAATTTGTACTGTTCGACCTTCTTTTGTATTTATTTGAATTATTCTTAATCTGCTTTTAGGTTTCCAGTCTTTCGAAAATTTGTACGTTTGATTATTGGGTTTCATTTGGGGTAGTAGAAAGTTTTCTTTTATTTGGTGTTTGGGATTGTTAATTCATCTATCTGGGTCCTTGAAAAATGGATTTGAGAGCGAGTGATGGAGTTCAAAGAATCAATAAGTCTGATGATAAGAATGAAGAATTAGGTTTGAAGGTGAAGGGTTCAGGAAGTACAAGTACCGACGGTGTGCTCTTTAGAGCAGATAAAATTGATCTGAAAAGCTTGGATTTACAATTGGAAAATCACTTCAAACGCATCTGGTCGAAAGTGGGTGAATCCCAAAAACCTAAGGAAGAGTGGGAAATTGATCTGTCTTTGTTGGAACTGAGATATGTCATTGCCCATGGCACTTATGGAATTGTTTACCGTGGATCATATGGCGACCAAGACGTTGCAGGTAGACACATCTTACTTTCTATAATGCTATTTTGCTTATGATTCATAATCTGCTGGTGTTCCTAATATATAGGAAAATAGATACTGAAATGCTTTTGATAATCTGTTGTGGTGCCTGTATTGCGCTTATATTCAGTGATGCATTCTCATCAGTCCTTGTGATCCAACTGCTCCAACAAGAAGCCAGTCGGTCTTTTCTAGCAATTGTGTACTTGCAATTTGAAGTGGCTACTATAATGATTCCAACAACAAATCTTAAGTCCCAATTGTTTGACTAAAATCAATCTTTTATGTTCAAATTTTATCACATGAAGGCCGAATGCGGAGATAAATTAAGAATAAAAAACTAACCTCTTGCCATTAAAGTCAACTACAATTATTCAAAATTTTGCAAAATTACCCACTTATTTGAATCTTTCAAATCCTAATATTATTCAGTGATGGTGTACAATTAGAGTATTAAACTTAAGAACTTAGACCGGGTACCTCACATATATAGATATTTTCTATCAAAATATCTATGGTAGTTACCATTCAAGTGGGATAGTTAGGCAAGCACTTATTAGGAAAACATGGGCCATTATAGTTGATTTTATATTATTAT